>PVKH010047905.1:0-10248 GCA_004027955.1 Chaetophractus vellerosus | reverse complement strand
TGATTTCGAGTCTTTTCTCACCGCACACCCCTTTAAAATCCCTTCTAAGTTGAAATTTTCATTGAATCTTTCACTTGAAAGACCTCTCCCTCTTCTGCCCTTGATTCTGGGATGCGCAGGTTTCCTCCTTGCTCCCCCAAGCCCTCTTGACTATGCCTCTCTCTCTTATCTGGCTGATTCTGGATTAGGCCTTTCACTACTCTTATACTTATTAAAACTTAACCGATTCCGTGGGACACTTTTCCCAAAGGCAGATTCATTTGTACAAAAAAGCTGACAAGCACATCTATTTCCTTAACAAGCCAAAGGAATGCATTTCTCATGGTGGGATTGAGATGTCTTAATAATAGGGTGGTATATGGGCAAAATATTCCTAGTGTAAACTACGAATGATAGTTAATAGTACCTTTTGTTTTTATTTTGTTAAGAGTACCATTTTAATTTTTCATCAATTGTAACAAAGATAACTACTATACAAAAAAGTAGTACAATTACAAAAAGGTGCTAGCATCAATTGTAACAAATGCTCCACCTCAGTGCAAGGTGTTGGTATGGTGGTGGAGGGGTACATGGGAATCCTGTATTTTATACAGCCACAACTTCTCGAATTAAAAAAATATAAGTAGGCATTTTTCATTTTTATGACTTCCTATAAGATGCTTTCTGTACCTAGCAGCCAAGGAATGGAGAGGCCCTGGGGTTTGGAGAATATTCTTTCTTTGATTAAGTCAAAGGAAATACTAAAGAATTTGGAACCCATCAAGATTTCTCAAGTAATATTTGTTATCAACAAAAGTACATTTTGTATTTAGATAGGAAAGGTCAATAAGAAATATGGCTTTCCTATCTTTAGCTTTCGTGGAGTAGTTACTTTTCCAGCTAGTTCCTGAAAGCAAGAAACCAGAGAGTGAAAACATTGTATATCCCTGAGAGCTGCAGTACTGAGATAACTGAAGTTTCAACAATCAGATATTAAAGCCTTGGTGCACTGCTTGGAAAAAATGAGATAATCTTGATATTTATGATAGTGTTACCTACCTAGAGTTAGGTATTGCTAAAATCCTTTTCTTTTTTCATATTTTATTTCATATTTCTTTCCAGCTCAAAATTTAAGAGGGGCAAGTTTAGTGTGACTTTTAGCATCTCGACACTCCTTTGTAATAATTTTTACAGTTGCAATGGCTTCCGCAACAGAGTACCATAATCTGTTTTATTGGACAACTGGACTGAAACATGCAATAATATTGGAATAACATCAGTGGTATCTCCTGGGAAGGCAGCACTGTAGGGGTTGGTTAGAGAACATATAATTTTTTTTAAAATAAATATTTTAAGATTTATCTTTCCAATAAAAATAGAAAGCTAAAATTGACTTCCTGATATTAACTATTTTTTTTTTTTAATTCACCAACTATCAAAACCGCCAAATGTCCCTGGTGTGTTAGTTCAAGGTGAATGTGTTGTTTCATTGTCATGGGATTCTCTAACCATTCTCTTAATATTTATTTCACTAATATAATAAGTGTTGACGTCAATTCTCTTTCCTTGCTTCCAACTTTATTCATACCGTGATGGTATCAAATAGTTTCCTGAATGAAAGAGACAATCATAAATATTTTACTGTTGTGGAATCATTATGTCAAGTGCTTCCTGATCTTCTCTTTGAACTTAGAAAACATTTTTTTTTTTTTTTTATGGGATGTGGTTTGGTCAGAGTGTGTAAAACGAATAAGGTTTGGGAGATTGACATTAGCCATGCTATTCGGAATATTTTACATGTGAGTTTAATCTTACCATGCCCTATCTTTTTTCTAGCAGTCTGTAGTATAGTACATTAGTTCTAATGTGGGGTACATGTTTGTTTATATTAACGGTTTCGAATTTCATTTTCACTCTTTGAACGGACCCCTTAAGTCCACTGAAGTGACAAATATGTTTTATGAATACCCTATACAAGTGCTTGTGCTAGCCAAAGAGAATTCTACCTACAAGTTGCTTACCATTTCGACATGGTATCTCATTGCAAGTAATTGCTAGTTCAGTTTGAGGAGAAAACAGTGCTCCAATTCCTTGGAGGCATCTGATGAATTTGTCCAGTACAATGAATATATGTACTATAAAATTTTTGAAGTCAGTTTGCTATATTTTATGATAATTCCGGGAAAGTCCATTCAAAATGCAAATATGCAAATAGTAGTCAGCATTTTTCCAGTATTAATGTTAACATTAGACCTTACCCATGAAAGTCAAAATGCTTGTAAAATGTTCACAATTGTGCAGTTAATAGCACAATTTCCAAATGTGTCACATTTATTTTGAAACAAGATAAGCAAAATCAAGAGCTTATTTACACACTAACCTCAGTTAAAACAATAAACATATCTGAAAAGTAAATTTAATTTCCATAAATTATCTAGTTCTAAACTTATAGCTATAAACCTACAAATGGATAATTGATTTAATGCATTGAAAGAAATGCTATCTGGTTGTTAGGAACTGTATCTAAATTAATTATGTCCTATTTGACAGAAAACTGGGCTTTTAACTGATCAAAAGCAAAACTTAAGCACTTAAAGGTTGTATTCCCAGGGAATCTGGCTATCAGTCATACAATACAGTTGAAAGTCAAAGATCCAAGCCCTAATCCACTGAGCTCCAGGGTCCTACATAGCATCTTTAAGGTTTCTTTGAATAACAAGTATTAAATTCTGTTTTCATAATATTGGCAAGACCTGGAGTTTATGAAAAAATACATTAAAATTCTGGTGTGCTTGTACACCAGTCTTATTCTCTGCCCTTCCTTGCCCTGCTTTCTGCCTGAGGAGCTGAACCATAGGGACTGCGTGGTCTGTGTTCTTACCCTCAAGCTTCCAGGTGGGTCCTCCCAGTGAGAGTCTGCAGCAGAAGAGTAGAGGGAGGATATGCATATCCCCCTGCCCCTTACTTGCTGGGCTGTCTATCTTTAACCACACAATTTGCAAGGTGATGGCTCTCCAAAATCTACAGTTCTCTGGGTTCCAGTCACACCACTTTCTCCCTCTAGCTTAGGGCATTTATGGCTGGGCTTTCTACTGCTGGGAGTCGCTGAGCACCTCACCACCCCCTTATGATTCTGTTAAGCCTACCCTTAAATCTGCAAATATTATCTCCATTATACTCTCTTCAACAAGTCCTTTGCATAAATGGAGTGTGTCATCTGTTCCCTGCTAGAGCCCTGCCTCATACGCCTAGCTTGGTCTTCCCTTTAGCCTCCATGTAACCAGGCAAGTCACTCCACTCAGCACCATTCCCTTTTATCAGTAGTGTAGTAGCAGCAACAGCAGCAAAATAATAAGAGCTCACTACATTCCAGAGTGCCTGTCTCTCAGGAAACTGAGGGGAGACAGACGAGATAAGTAACTTCACTGTAATCTCTCAACCAGCAAATTGTGAAGCAGAGCTTCAATCCAGGAATAGTGACCATGGAAAATATTCTTTTTTCTAACACCTTTTATTTTGAAATCATTTCAAACATATAGGACAGTTGTAAAAATAATACAAACCCCATACAGAGAACTCCAACATAGACCCACCCCACCCGATACCCAGATCCACTGATTTTAATATTTTGTCTCCCTCCCTCTTTATGCCTGTCCATGCATCCATCCTCTGAACATTTGAAAGTAGGCTGAACACATCACACTCCTTGAACACATAATACTTCCATGTACATTTCCAACGAACAAGGCTATTTCATTTACGTAATCACCTTAAGTGCAGTTATCAAGTTCAAGAAATCTAAAGTTGATATGCAGCTTACAGTCTATATTCCAATTTTTCTTATGTCACAATAATGTCCTTGTGAGCCTTTTCTCTTCCATTCTTCAATCTCATCCAGCATCATGTATTGCATTAAATTGTCATTCCCTCTTAAGTTTTCCTTTTTCTTTTAATTGTGGAAACATATAGACCATATAAATCTTCCCATACCAATCTCTCCCAAGCATACCATTTGGAAACTGCTTTTAACCATTTGACTCTCCTTTCTTTCCTGTAGGCAGCTGCCTAAATGGCTGACATGAAAGGCAAAATAAGGAGTCTTTTATCTTCAACTACCTGAATACAAGTATTTCCCTTACCTAACGAGTCTAAGATTCTCACTATGAAAGTCTATCTCTGAATGCCTAGAATATTATATCAAAAAGTACTAAAATTGAAAGCAAAGCTGGCAGAAGCAGCTCTTCCAGAAATGAGATGTTTGACCCATAACTAGGTGGCATGTTGGAAGCACAAAGTGACGGGTGTGAAGTTGGTGGAGAGACACTAGTGGACAGAGAGAATGCCATGATGGAGTGTTTCACCTAAATAGTGGCAGCAAGAAGGCTCAGACTTGGGAAATATAGCTAAAGACTCCAAGTTGGTTGAAGTCGCGGAGCATTGGGAGGAAAGAAGACAGACCAAGAGGGGACCCATCCTAATAGTGGCTCTTCAGGGCTTGATAACTTGCCTATGAAAACACAAATTGCCTGTTTCACATGCTCGTGAAAGGCCCGGCTTTCTATTTAACCTTTCATTTTATTTTTCCAAATATTATTCACAACCGTATTTTTAAGTTTAATGAAATGCTGAAGCACTATTTATCCTGGAGCACTGTATTTCCTGAAGCAATAAATTATCTTTAATAACACAGCCTAAGAGTGTTAGGAGATATAATTGAAATTCTACTGCTTGGCTCGCATTAGTGTCACCGTTTTAAAAGGGAGCCTTACAGTGCTCTATTTTTTGTGTGAATTTTCTTCATTCGTTTCATTCTTCCATTTTTCATTTATTTTTCAGTGTTTTCCTTTCCCTGATTCACCTCTTCCTTTCTCTTCAGGATTTTCCTTTCTCCCCTTCTATCTGATACTAGCTTCAGGAATCGGGGTACTAGGTGAACTCTTCACCTATGGCAAGAATAAGGCAGAGAGCACCTGGAAGCCGTGTACTCCAAGGTGGGTAATGCTATCCTCTATTGTGCTCCTAGCCTTTCATGTCCTACCCTTTCATCAGGAAACAATGTTTCTTATTCAATTTAAAAAGTCAACAGATGAGAATGGAAGTCAGACAAAAACAAAGCTGTGCAATTGTCCAGTTCTAAGCTTTTATGGCGACGCTTTTGTACTCCTTGGACAAGGGTGTATTTAGACTTTGAAAGAAAAGTGCCTGTACTAATACGATTTTCATCTGATGTAAACAGGCATCATTCACCCAAACAGCACTTACCTTTAAAATAAATATTAACATGATATAGTTAAGGATTTTTTCCCTACGTTTAGTATTAGAACAAAAAAAAAAACAAACAAAAAACAAATCGCTACCTAGACAGTCTGAAAACAGTGGGGCATCTGTTCCCACTGGCTAAGCCATTTATTCAATCACTTGGAAAGAAAAACATTGATGATGATTATAAGGCATGCTTTTAAAAGTGTTCAAATGAATAAATTCTAGGGGAACATGGTGTTAAGGAAAGATGGGAGGGCATGGAGTGAGAGAGTAAACCGGAATGGGGACTTACAGGGGGCAGCCCGGCCTTCAGGATTACATTCTGCCCTAGTGTTTCCTAACACATGAAACCCAAGGTGATTCTGGGTGTTTTATAGATGTACTCTTTTCATTTTAACAGTCAGATGTTCATTTAAATGGGTATTAGAAAATGTTAAAATAATTCAGTAAACTTATGGTTCCATTATATTGAGGTTATAGTGATTAATGCTATGAAAATGCACTGCATTGATATTACAGAAAAAGGTTCAATTTAGAGAAAATATCAGCACATATGTCATTAGACTAGCAGTATAGATGCCTTGCCATGGAGGCCCCACCCTTGCTGACAGCCTTGGTCATGGTGATGGCAGCCGAGTGGCTGAAATTTAGGACACAAAGTTCTATCACAAGCTAAGGTTTATGTTGCCACATCATTTTAAGGCAAAGCAAACTTACTCTATTACACAATCGTATATTAAGAGTCTCTCAAGTAAATACCTGTTTTAAAGCCTTAACTGCATTGCCTTGCTTCGGTGTACCATTTATACACAGATATAAAGTGATTTATTCTAAGAGAAAACTGTGTTTTTGGGTGTGTGTGTATGATAGAAATAAACTTATTAAAAAAGAAAAACAGGTTATGATATAAGCAAAACTGGCAGAGGAGGGTTATCTGTAGGCTGTCCACCTCAGAAACACTGAACCACTTGGCAAAAAAATGGCACTGTCAACCTTAACAGAAATCTGGAATATAGCTGTATTAGTCAGCCAAAGGAGTGTCCATGCAAAGTAGCAGACATCTGCTGGCTTTTATAAAAGGTATTTATTTGGGGGAAAACCTTACAGTCCCAAGGCCATAAAAAGTCCAACTCAAGGCACCATAAGAGGTGCTTTCTCACCAAAGTCAGCTGTCATGTGTTGAAGCGAGATGGTGGGCCATCTCTGCCTGGTCTCTTCTTCCCCTCCAGGCTTCCTCTTTCTCTTGAGCTCCATGGGCCCAGCCTCTTGAAGTTTTGTGCTTAAGTAGTCCTGTAGTTCTTTCTGGGACTTCTATATCAGTCTCAGCCATTCTGCTCTCTTCCAAATTTTAGCTGTAAGCTAAAAATGGCAAAAGAGTTCATCTCTCCCCAGGGCCTCAGCTGTTTGAGCCTTTTTCTTTCTGTCACATGGCAGGATAAAAAAATGACAGAGCTTTCTCTTATGTTTCTCTGTCCATGTGAGTCCATTTATATGAGACCCAACAAGTGGTTGGGGACTGAACCTGAGTCATGCTTTACTGATGTAGTACAATCAAAGTCCTAAAGCAATCTTATCAAGTAATCTAATCAAAGGCCCCTCAGCGGAATTTAATGCAATCAAAGGGTATCACAAACAGAGGAATAGATTAGTTTACAAACTTATTCTCTTTTTGGGATTCATGAAATAATCTCAAACTGCCACAGTAGTCAAATGTTTACTGCAACCAAGCAAACATTTAGCCAGGAGATGGGCCACTAAAATAGTGTAGAAAATCTTTGTGGTGTTTTAACTACCCTATCCCTATACTCTCCGTAGCACAGAGGCAGTATAGAAGATGGCAGACCACATTTCTGGTGTAACTCATTCCAGAGGGAGCAGAATGGATGCCATATCCAAAGAATTGAGTTTGTTTTGACCTGACTTGGATTTCCCGGAAAGGGGCTTCCTTTCATTTCAGCTATCTTGGAGTTCTATCAAAGTGGAGCAGATACATGATCCTTGAAAACAATGAAAGCTGAAGGAACAGCTGCTACCACCTGGGTACAAAAAAAAACTAATAGGACAAACAATGGACACCAAAGGCCTAGAAGGAAGAGCCAGGAAGTAACATTCCTTTTGGGGGGATTAGGGGTTTGGAAAAGCTACCACATATTATGGAAAAAATTAGAGAGCCACACACATGATCAGGGCAAAATATATGTTCAGAAAAGATCTGAAAAGACCATAGCTTTCATTTATGACTGGTCTTTAGGCAAAGTGCAAGCAGGAAGTGAAGACTAAGGCAGAGTTTTAAAGTGGCCTGGTTAGCATTGAATAAATCCCCCAACACAGAGTCAATCTGCAAGGACATGAAGAGTATTTTTTTTTTATTACCTGAAGTATATTGGAGGGATTCAACAGTAGATTTTAAAGAATCAGGGAAGTCAAAGATAGGTTAAAATAAATTATGTATTCTGAGCTGCTGAAAAGGCAAAAATGAAGAGAAATGTACAGAGCCCAAGAGACTTGTGGGGCAACATCAAGCATACCAATATATGCATAATGGGAGTCTCAGAAAAAGAAGAGAGAAAGGAGTAGAAGGACTATTAGAAGAAATAATGGTCTAAAAGACCCAAAATTTTATAAAATACTTGAATCTACACATCTGAGAAGTTCTACAAACTTCAAGTAGGGTAAACTCAAAAGAGGCCTACACCAAGACACATTAGAGCCAAATGACAAAAGCCAAAGATAGAATTTTGAAAATGAGAAACAATTTGTAACATACAAGAGATCCTCAATAAGTTCAATAGCTGATATATCAGGAGTAACCATGGAGGCCAGAAGGCAATGATAAGACATATTTGAAGTAATGAAAACAATGTCAACAAAAAATTCTTTATCTGGCAAAACTATCCTTGAGAAATGAAGGAGAAATTAAGACATTCCCAGAAAAGCAAAAGCGGAAGGACTTCATTACTAGTAGAACTCATCTACTAGAAATGCAAAAGGGAGTCGTTCACGATGAAATGAAAAGACACTAGGCATTAACTCAAAGTCATAAGAAAAAATAAAGAACACTGGTAAAGCTAAATACATTGGTAAATATAAAAGCCAGGATTACTACACTTTGGACTATAATTCTTCTTTTATCCTATATTATTTAAAATACAAATGCATAAAACAACAACTATATACCTAACTTAATGGTCAAGCAATGTAATCTGTGACAATAACAACATAAAGTTGGAGGGGCAGATGTATTGGAGCAGAGTTTTTGGATACTCTTGAATTTAAACAGGTATTAATTCAAACATGGATATTATAAGTTTGAAATGTTTGTGGTAATCCACAAGGCAATCACCAACAAATATATAGAAAACTAAAGAATATTCAATAAAAGAGAAAAAAGTTAAAACTGCACTACAAAAAATCAAGTAAACACAAAAGCTAACTTATTACTTTAAATGTAAGTACACTAAATCCACTAAATAAAACAGAAAAATCTGGCAGCCTGGATAAAAAGATATGATCCAACTATATGCTATCCACAAAGGATTCACTATAGATCCAAAGACACAAATAGGCTGAAAATGAAAGGATGGGAAAAGTTATTCCATGCAAATAGTGACCAAAAGTGAGGTGGGCTATGCTAATATCAGACAAAATAGAATATAGTAAAACAAAATGGTAAAAGAGAAAAAAGTTGTATATTAATAAAAAGGTCAATTCATCAAGAAGATAGAACAATTATAAACATATGCATAAAACAGAGCACCAAAATATATGAAACAGGCATTTTAAAGAATTGAAAGGAGAAATAGACAATCCTACAATAATAGTTGGAAACTCAATACTTCACTTTCAATAATGGTTGGACTATATAGAAAGACAAGAAAGAATTAGAGTACTTGCATACCAAATACCAACTAAACAGAGAGACATATATAGAATAGTCCACCCAATTAGAGCAGAATACACATACTTCTCAGGTACACATGTAACATTCTATAGGGTAGACAATATGTTAGATCAAAAACAAGTTTCAATACATTTAAAAATATTGAAATCATATGAAGCATCTTCTCTAACCATAACAAAATGATACTATAAATCACTAACATAAGGAAAAGTAGAAAAGTAAACATGTAGAAAGTAAGTAACTTACTTCTTAAACAAAAGTTGTAAGTGACAAGGGTAATTAGAAAATACTTTGAGACCAATGAAAATGAAAACACAGATTACCAAAACTTATAAGGAGCAGTATAGGAGGAAGAGGCACAATGGCATCAGTTTAGGTGCACAGTCACGGCTTTCAGAGGATAGCTGATTGGGGACGGGAGTCTGCCCGAGTGGTCTTTTCTGGGAGCCTGGGGGAACGGAGGTTTTGGGTGCATCAGTCTGGAGGGAACAGGACTGTGAGGTGGACTGCTCAACATAAAATCAGGCTATGGATCACAGAAGGGTCACAACAGGGACGGGAGAGGATCATTGGCGGGGGCTGTCATGGTTGGGGGTGCATAGGAGAAAGTCCACCTGAACATACATAAAAGATATGCATAATTGTTCAAATGCTCACGGGGCATGGCCATGGGGTGAAGAATTAATAAATGGGAGAACACTGAATTCCCATCCTGGAGAGCTTTGCCATATTTTCCAGGAAAGTAGCAACAGCCCCCCAAGTGCAGAGGCAGTGTCTGGCAAAGGAGGATGGTCCATTGATGGGCCCTTGTTATTGATGACTAGCCTTATGAGTCTTTGCTCTTGAAATTGAAACAGCCTAGTGTCATGGGGTGCCTAAGCGTTGCCTCTTGAGAACCTCCTTGTTGCTCAAATGTGGCCTCTCTCTAAGCCAAACTCAGCATATGAATGCATTACCTTCCTCGCAGTGTGCAATATGACTCCCGGGGATGAGCCTCCCTGGCAACGAGGGATTACTAACAAATGCCAATGGGCAGTACTACTGGAAAAAGACTTCGAATGAAAGGGGGAAATGGTAAAGAAAAATGAGTTCATAGGGCTAAGAGA
>PVKH010047904.1:0-10256 GCA_004027955.1 Chaetophractus vellerosus | reverse complement strand
TATAATAACATATGCATCATGGTTGTTCCAGAAGGAGAAGAGAAGGGAAAAGGGGCAGAAAGTGTATTTGAGGAGATAATGGTTGATAATTTCCCAAATGTCTCATGGAAGACATTCCAAGAAGCACAGCAGACTGCAATCAGAATAAATCCAAATAAAACCACACCAAGACACATAATATTTGGGATGCTAAATGTCAAAGATAAAGAGAAAATTCTAAAAGCAGCAAAAGGGAAGTGAAACATTATGTACTAGGAATGTTCAGTAAGATTTTGTGCAGATTTCTCATCAGAAATGATGGAGTGAGAAGACAGTGGTATGATATAAGAAAGATATGGAAAGAGAAAAACTGCAAACCAAGAATTCTTTATCCAGCAAAATTGTCCTTCAAATATGAAAATGAGTTTAAAATATTCACAGAAAAACAGAAATTAAGAGAGTTTGTAAACAAGAATCCAGCTCAACAAGAAACACTAAAGGGCATTCTGTAGCCAGAATGGAAAAGACATAAGAGAGAGGCTTGTAGGAGAGTGTAGACATGAAGACTCTCAGAGAGAGTAACCAAAAGGGTAAAAAGACAGACAAAAATAAGATATGACATATGAAAGCCAAATGATAAAATGGTTGAAGTAGCACCTTTATAGTAATAACTTTGAATGTCATTGGATTAAATTCCCCAATTAAAAAGTACATGCTGACAGAATGGATAAAAAATATGCTGTCTGTAAAAGACTTACCTAGGACCCAAGGAGACAAATAAGCTGAAAATGAAAGTTTGGAAAAAGATATTTCATGCAAACAGTAAGCAACAAAGAGCATGGTAGCAACACTAATATCAAGCAAACTATATCAAACACTAAACAAAACAAACTTCAAATGCAAGAAACTCATAAGAGATGCAGAATGCCAATATATTTTAATAAAAGGGGCAATCCACCAGGAAGGAGCAACAGTCATAAATTTCAATGTACCTGATTATGGTTCTCTAAAATACATGATGCAAACTCTGGCAAAACTGAAAGGAGTAATAGATGTCTGTACAATAATAGTTGGATACTTCAATATGTCACTCATGTCAATAGATAGAACAACTAAGCAGAAATAGAGAACATAAATAATAGATAAACGTGCTAGACCTAACAGACATATACAGAACATTGCACCCCAAATCATCTGGTTATACAGTCTTCTCAAGTATTCATGGATCTTTTTGTGGGATAGACCACATGTTGAGTCACAAAACATGTCTCAATAAATATAAAAAGATTGAAATTATACAAAACACCTTCTCTGAGCATAACTGAATTAAGCTGGAAATCAATAATGGGCAGGAAAGGGGAAAATTTACAAATACATAGAGTCTAAACAATACACTCCTAAAACAATCGGTGGATCACAGAAGAAATTACAACAGAAATTATTAAATATCTGGAGACAAATGAAAATGAGAACACACCTTATCGAAACTTATGGGATACATGAAAGCAGTACTGCAAGGGAAATTTATAACCCTAAGTATATATATTTAAAAAGAAGAAAAAGCAAAATCCAAAGTCCTAACTGAAAACCTGGAGGAGCTAAAAAAAGGCCAGCAAATCAATCCCAAAGCAAGCAAGGAAAAAAAAAAAAAAGAAATGAAGGTTAGAGCAGAAATAAATAAAATTGAGAAATTTTTAAAAATAGAGAAAATCAGCAAATCCTAAAGCTGATTTTTGGAGAAGAGCAATAAAATTGTCAAAAGCTTAGCTAGACTAACAAAGAAAAAAAAGAGAGAAGATGCAAATAAATAAAATCAGTAATGAAGGGAGGGTATTATGACTGACCCTACTGAAATAAAATAGATCATAAGAGGATATTATGAAAAACTGTATGCCAACAAATTAGGCAAACTAGATGAAATGCTAAAACTCCTAGAAATGCACAAACAAATTACATTGGCTCCACAAGAAATACAAGAATTCAACAAACCAATCACAAGTAAAGAGATTAAATGTCAGAAAAAATCTTCCAACACAGCAAAGTCCCAAACCAGATGGTTTCACAGGTGAATTCTACCAAACATTTCAAGAAGAATTAATACCAAACCTGTTTAAACTCTACCAAAAATGTGAAGAGGGAAAACTGCCATTTTATGAAGGCAATATCACACTAACTAATTTCAAAGCCAGATAAAGATACTACAAGAAAAGAAAATAACAGACTAATCTCTAAAATGAACATATATACAAAAATTCTCAACAAAATATGTGCCATTAGAATCCAATAACATATTAAGAGAAGTATGCACCATGATGAAGGGGGTTTTCTTCCTAGAATGCAAGGGTGGTTCAACACAAGAAAATCAAACAATGGAATACACCACATTACCAAATCAAATGAAAAAAAAAAACACACACAAAACAACACGCGATCATCTCAATTGACTCAGAAAAGGCATTTGAAAAAGAAATCTAGCACCCTTTCTTGAAAGAAATACTGTGAATGAAAGGAATAGAAAGAAATTTCCTCAACAAGATAAAAGGGAATATATGCAAAACCCACAGCCAACACTGTACTTAATGGGAAGATGTGAAAGCTTTCTGTGCAAGATCTAGAAAAAGACAAAGAAGCCCACTATCACCACTATTATTTGACAATGTACTAGAATTTCTAGCTGGAGTAATCAGGCAAGATAAAGAAATAAAAGGCATACAAATTGGAAATGAAGAAATAAACCTTTCACTATTCCCAGATGACATGATTATATACTTAGAAAATTATGAAATATCTATGACAATGTTACAAGAGCTAATAAGTGAGTTCAGCAAAGTGGCAGGATACAAGATCAATAAGCAAAAATCAGTAGTGTTTCTATACACAAGTAATGAACAATCTGAGGGGAAAATCAAGAAAAAAATTCCATTTACAATAGCAACAAAAAGACTCAAATATTTATAAATTAATTTACTAAGGATGTAAAGGACCTGTATTCAGAAAACTACAGAACAATGTAAAAAGAAATCAAAGAAGCTCCTCCCCAAATGGAAGGACATTACATGGTCATGAATTGGAAAATAAGTATCATGAAGATGTCAAGTCTACTCACACTGATTTGTAGATTCAGTGCAATCCCAATCAAAATTTCCAACAGCCTACTTTACAGAAACAAAAATGTCAATTACCAAATTTATTTGGAAGTGAAAGGGACCCAAGTAGCTAAAAGCTTCCTAAAAAAGAAGAGCAAAGTTGGAGTACTCACTCTTCCTGATCTTGAAGCATATTACAAAGTTACAGTGACCAAAACAGTGTGGAATTGGCATAAAGATAGACACATTGGTCAATGGAATTGAATTGAGATTTCAGAAATAGACCTTCACCTCTATGATCAACTGATTTTTGATAAGCCTATTAAGCCCACTTTACTGGGACAGAGCAGGCTCTTCAACAAATGGTGCTAGAACTGGATATCCATAACCAAGAGAATGAATGAAGACCCCTATCTCTCTCCCTGTACAAGAGTCAACTCAAAATGGGTCAAAGACCTAAAAATAAAAATCAGGGCCATAAAACTCATAGAAGAAAATGTATGGAAACGTCTTCAAGATCTTGTGGTAATGACAAAGAACAAAATTAAAAATAGATAAATGGAACCTACTCAAACTTAATCACTTTTGCACCTTGAAGGACTTTGTGAAGAAAGTAAAAAGGCAGATTACTCTATGGTAGAAAATATTTGGAAATCACACATCCAGCAAGGGTTTATTATCCATGATATATAAAGAGATCCTACAACTCAACAATAAAAAGACAAATGATCCAAATAAAAAATAGGTGTGACTTGAATAGACATTTTTCTAAAGAAGAAACACAAATGGAAAAAAAAAACATGAAAATATGTTCAATGTCACTACTTATTAGGGAAATACAAATCTAAACTACAATGGAATACCATTTCACACCTACTAGAATGGCCACTATTAAAAATTTACAAGTGTTGGAGAGGATGTGGAGCGATAGGAATGTTTATTCACTGTTGG
This sequence comes from Chaetophractus vellerosus, assembly GCA_004027955.1. NCBI lineage: Eukaryota > Metazoa > Chordata > Mammalia > Cingulata > Chlamyphoridae > Chaetophractus > Chaetophractus vellerosus. Next base: position 6,240 of record PVKH010047904.1, on the reverse strand, counting down.
TGGGAATGTAGAATGGTATAACAGCAGTGGATGTCTGTTTGGCAGTTCCTAAAGAAGTTAGATATAGATCAGCCATGTGACCTGGTGCTTTAGTTTGCAACAGGGCTCCCAATGCAAAGTACCAGAAATGGGTAGACTTTTTTTTTCACTTTATTTTCAAAGAAACTTTAGGTAACAAAAAAGTCACACAGAAAATATAGGGGACTCCCCATCCCTCCCCCCTCACATTTACCCCTATTAATAACATCTTTTTTTTGTTGTTGTTTTGTTTTTTAATTTTTAATCATTTTTTTTAAGGATACATCAATTACATAAGTGTTACACAGAAATTTTAGGGGTACCCATATGCCTCACCTCCCACACCTCCCGCAACCCCCAACACATACATCCCTCATCAGTGTGGCACATCACCTGCAATAGATATACACATTTTGGGGCTTTGCCACCAAGCATGGACCACAGTTCAGACTATAGACTACATTTATTACAATTCATGAACAAGTATTGAAGCATTGCCACTAACCATGATCATGGTTTACATTATGGTTCACATTCTGTACTGTATACTTTTATAAGTTCTCATAAAATGCATAAGGGCCTGTATCTGCCATTGCAAGATCATGCAGAACAATTATGGGAATTTTATGGAGGGTAAAAAGCTTATAGTTTTGAAGCTGTGAAATGTCCAAACCAAGGCACCATCAGAGATGCTTTCTCACTAAAGTCAGCTAGCGGTCAACCTGGCATCATGCCACATGGTGGTCATGTATATGGCAGGACTCCTCAGTCTTGATCTGCTCCATGGGCCCAGCCCTTTGGAGACCTCTTTCCTTGACTCTGTGCTCTGCTGATTCCAAATTCTGGAAAGTCTCTCAGCCTCTCTGGGTTTCTCTGCCTTTCTGCAGCTGTAGGCAAATCTGGAGTCCTTTCTCTACTTTCTCCTTTCTCTCACAAGGCAGGATCAAAATGACAGCTTCCATTTTCTGTGTTTCTCTCTTTGTGTCTTCATTTATATAAAGCTCCAGTAAGAGGGTGGAGACCCAACCAGAGTCACGTCTCACTGATATGTTCAAATCAAAATGGTCCCACACCCACAGGAATATCCATTATCTTTTTCTTTTGGGGATTCATAACAGAACTTCAAAGTGTCATACTTCACCCTCCAAATCTCAAAAAGACATGTTCTTTTCATATGCAAAATACATTTATTGCACCACTATATTTCAAAATCCTTAAATGATTTCATTAGCAATGCTAACACCAAAATACCATCAAAATCAATTATAGGTGTGCAGTTTGTCTTGGAACAACATTCACCTCTGGCTGTAGACATATGAAACTTAAAAAAAAAACTTATCTGCATCTAATATACAAAGGAGGGACAATCACAAGATAAATATTTGCATTTCCATAAGGAGAAATTGGAATGAAAACAGACATTGTAGGTCCCAAACAGTTCTGAAAACCTCCAGAGTCTAAGAGTCATCTATAGAAAGAGATGATGGTTTCTTTTCCCCTATATCTCTAGAAGAGAAGCTAAAAAAAGAAACAAGGGACTGTATATCATAGCAAACCCTCTTGTGAAAAATGTGTATGGTTAACAGTGTATGTATAAGAATGCTTTCCTCTGAATACAGAACAAATTTATGTTAATGTTTCAAGATGCTAATTTCACAGAGATATTTGGGCAAAAATACAACCAAAGCAAAATATGGGTAACAGTGTAAAGTAATATATTAATAACCCTCCATCAATGGCAAAAAAGGAGTGTACTAAGTGAAAGAAATTAGACAAAAAATGCTTGATTTGTTTAATTCCATTATACAAATACAGTATAGAAATGGAAATAGAGTAGTTGTTATATATGGCAGGAGAAGGATAGAAAGATTGAGAGGTGACTACTAAGAGGTGGGTTTTCTTTCTTCTTTTCTCTATTTTTTGGAGTAATGAAAATGCTCTAATATTGATTGAAGTGATGAATGCACAACTCTGAGTTTATACAAAATGCCATTGATTGTACACTTTAGATGGATTGTATGGTTTATGAGTATGTTTCAATATAACTGCTAAAAAAATCCCAAATCTTTATGTATATAATAATACTTGGCCCAATGAAGTTACCCATTTGTCACATCATCTAAATCTTTGCAAATATACTCATAAATAATGAAATTCACATTTGGGTAAGAAAGTAATTTGTCATTTAGTTAGAATGTTGTCCATTAGTTTGGTCACTCCTTCAAATTTTATGTTCATATTTAAAGAAAGACTTAAGAATGAAAATGACTTATACAGATGGCAAATTAATATTGCATGTAATTTTCTTCATTTCTCTTCTTTTTGTTCATTACTTGGTTTATTTGCAAGAAAACAGGGTTTTTGATTAATAAGAATTCATTTTCATGAACCGTCTCAGCATACAAAATCACAAGATCCTCATTAACAAGATAAGCTCTGTGATCATTCAGCAATAGATATAAAGGTGAATAGAAACCCAGAGGGAGTGCAAGGTATTCTTTACAGAGATGAAGATAGTAAACTCCAGAAAATAAAAATGATTTCACCATGATCACTCTGAAGTTCCATAATTGGGCCCAACCCTTTCTGAATCCCAAATATTTATTACATTACAAAGCAAGGACATCAACACATTTAGGTAACTGACTTATAACGTCAGGGCCCAAAACCTCTTTTTGCCCTGTTGATTACTGCTGCTGAGTGTTATTTTTTTAGTTATTCATTTTTTCTTGATATTATTATGGCAAACAGCATTGAGGATACTAGCTCCAGGTGAGGGATTGTTAGTTTGTGCTCTGTTCTCTTCCTATTTTAATAATCTTTTTTAAAGCAAAATGAGAAAAACCATAAAGAAATTTATGAGCAGCCTTGTTTCTAGGTATAGAGCTTTTGAATATATCCTAAAGGAATGTCTTGGTATGGTAGGCTGTTAATCACAAATACCACACAATAGATTGCCTTAAACAAAAGAAATTTATTGGCTCATGATTTCTGGGACTAGAAGGTTCGTTTCATTCCAGAGTCAGCAGCATTTTGATTGTCTGGAAATCCTTAGGTTCCTTGGCTTTCCTTTAACATGGTGATGTTCCTTCCTTTCTCTTCCAGGTTACTGCTGACTTCTAGCATCTGGCATCTCCCCATGGCTTTATTTCTTTATGTCTTACTTTCTTCTGCTTATAAGGGATCCAGGAGTCCAGAATAAAGCCCAACTTCCTTAAGTTGGTCCATACCATAATGAAAACAAGATCTTCAAGAGATTTTATTACAATAGGTTCACACCTACAGGAATGTGGAATAATACCAAGGACATGTGTAAATTGTGGTAGATAATTCAACCCACTACAAGTTGTATCAATAATAAAATAAATGTTTACTCACTTTTAAGTATTACTGACACCCATTTAAAAACCTTTCTATGATGTTGCATTTTATAACCATTTTGCTCAACAGAGGGAAGCCTATATGGTCTGTGTAAATCCTTTGTTAATAATGTGTCGTGCTAATAATCTTGAAGAGCCATTGTCATATATATGTATACATATGTATATATATATAACTATCCCTTGTAATAAAATGACCTCAAATATCCCTTTCATTGTTTTCAGTAAACATATATTTATAGCCTTTCTATTTTGTATAGATGCTAAACCTTTCACTGTAGCTGAAGAATAAAATGTTGTGTGGTTACCCAAACTCAAAAAAGCTAAGCATTACACACAGTTCTATACTTTTTAGTTATATGTGATACAAGGAAGTTCATTTATTAACACTTAGTCTTAGTATTTTATTCAACTACAAATAAAGACAACAATATTGAGCCTACCTTTCTCACAAATTCATGAAAAATCTGTTGGAAAATGAAAGGAAACTGAATGTAAAAGCCATAGATTCAGTAATGAAGGGAAACAGTCAAATTTTGTTTGGTTTGCTTTAATCATGCAGAGTGTTGAATAAATAATCTTTTCTTCATTCATAGGTAAAAGAATTATACTGTAACAAAATAATCAGAAATATTTGATAATAAAAGAAAACATGAAAAAACTTAAATCATTATTAGAAACTTAGTCATATTAATCAGTTTGACTGTACTTCATGCAGCAAAACCTATTAGGAAAAAGCAAAAATAATGCAAGGATGACTGTACAAAATGCAAGAACAATAATAAGCTAAGAAATTATATTAACAGTCAGTAAATCTATTAAACATGGTCTATATAAAATAATGATAAAGCTTGAAGTGTGAAGTTAAAAATAAAACAGTTAAGATACTGTATAAAAGAGCAACTAAATCAAGAGAGATTTTAAAAATTGGTAAATATACAAAAAATTTGAAAGTCAAATAAATGAATTTTTTTGGACACAGGAAATAAATAAAACCAAATTAGATGGATAATATGTATATTTTATCAATCTCAAACATGTGAGAAAAAGTTACAAAAAATTACCATATACTTGACAAATCAACTCTCAGCAATAAAATTAAGTGTGAAGTCAATAATAAAAGATGAGAATGTGCTTGGAATTGAACTTTTGTTTCAAAGAGGGAACCTTAGTGTGTTATGATGAGGATACTTCAGTTCAGGTATAACCTACCTTATTGAGAATGGGTCTTAATCCTGTTCATGGAATCCTTTATTCCTTTATAAATGGAATGACTATAGATAAAGAAAATCCATAGAAGCAAGAAGCTGAAATCAACAAAACCAAGAAGAGAAGGAACAGATCAGCAGACACCACCATATGCTTTGATATGTGGCAGAGGAACCAAGGATCGCCAGCAGTCAATCATCAGGAAGAAAGTAAGGCATTAATGATGCTTTCATTTGGAAATTTTTCTAGGCTCTAGTCATGAGTAAACAAATTCTCATTGTTTAAGTCACCCCATTTACTGTTATTTATTTTGAGCAGCCTAAGAAAGAGAGTTTGGTACCAAAAGTGTGGGCGCTGCTGCTGCAAATGTCAAAAATATGGAAACAGCTTTGGAAATGCATAATGGGTAGAGCCTGGAAGAATTGCATGGTGCTTGATAGAAAAGGCCTAGACTGGTTTGAGGAGTCTGTTTGAAGATATATGGATGCTAAGCTACTTCTTTTTTCTTTTTCATTTTATCTTATTTTGTTTATTTTTATATATCTATATATATTTTTAAGATACATTGATTACATAAATGTTACACAGAAATTCCAGGAGTACCCATATGCCACCCCCCCCCACACCTGCCACAACCTCCCACATACACATCCTTCATTAGTGTGGCTTAACACCTGTGATAGATATACACATTTTGGGGTTTTGCCATCAAGCATAGATCACAGTTCAGACCGTAGAGGACCCTCTCTCCCACACAGTTCCGCATGATACATGATGATACAAATTGGCCTACATCCTCCATTGCAACATCACCCACGACAATTCCAAAAGTCCTAAAAAAAACCTGCATTACAATTGCCCTTCCCTCTCCCTGCCCCCAAAGGGTCCAGTGACCCTGGCTCCACATAATTTTGCAATTTCTTCCATTGCATATATCACAAGTCTATAGCAGGACACCAACAAGTCCATTCTAGTCCATAGTTCTTCCCCCAATCCTGAGGAGCCTGGGATGGTGATGTCCCCTCCACTGCCAAGTGAGAGGGGCTTATATCCCGTGGATACGATGGAAGAATTATCCTGCCTGCAGCTGCAGGCTCTCTCTATTCCCCAGCATAGCCATAATCCATCATCAACTCCCAACTAGGTGCCCTGGGTGAGTCCATTCAGTTGTAGCATAGGAGTTATGGGTCCACAGAGTCTCTGGACCCAGTTGGCACATGGACAGCCCATAGTCTCCGGTCTATGGAAGTACACCTAAAACTCTGCCATCAAATGTAGGATTGAATAGAAGAGACAGATGGACCATGTGCAGTGAAGACATATTTCAGTCAGACTCTGTTACTTTCAGGAGCAAGGATTTCAAGTTAGGGCCAACTAGTAAGGCACCAAACTCTGGGGCTATCTGCCCTGATATAGGACTTGGATATATCAGGCCTCAGGAGGCCCTCTGTTTGGGGTGATATCCATTTTGGAAGCCTAGGAGGTCCTACTGGGATCTGCATAAGTGTTACCTCTGGGTTGACCTCCTGACTCACTTTGAAGTCTCTTAGCCCTATGAACTCATTTGTCTTTACCATTTCCCCCTTTTATTCAAAATCTTTTTCCAGTCATACTGCCCGTTGGCATTTGTTAG
>PVKH010047903.1:0-10252 GCA_004027955.1 Chaetophractus vellerosus | reverse complement strand
AAAAAAAAATGAACACAGCAAGAGCAAGCAGAAAGGGGGGGATATGTAACAAAAAAAAAAAAAAGAAATCATGTTTGGTCTGAGTATTAAAGGCAGTAAGTGGGGAAGTGGATGTGGCTCAAGCATGTGGGTGCCGGCCTACCACACGGGAGGTCCCAGGTTCGGTTCCTGGTGCCTCATAGAGAAGATGAGCAAGACAGTTGGTATGACAGGCTGGCGTGGCAAGCTGTTGCAACAAGATGACGCAACAAGAAGACACAAAGAGGAAACACAATGAGACACACAACAAAGCAGGGAGTGGAGGTGGCTCAATCAATTGAGCGCTTCTCTCCCACATGGGAGGTCCCAGGTTCAGTTCCTGGTGCCTCCTAATGAGAAGACGAGCAGGCACAGAGAGCACACAGCAAATGGACACAGAGAGCAGACAGTGACCTCAAACAATGGGGGGGGGGATAAATAAATAAAATCTTTTTAAAAAAATAAATAAAGGCAGTAAGTGGTGTGAATTTATGTAGGTAAGAAAGATTCCTGTTCGTTGGCATGGACAAAGAATGCACTGTGGAAGAAAGTAGCCAGTAGAGGGCATGACACAAAGTGGAAAGTCACTAAATAAGGATATGGGGAATTGAGCTGACTGTGAAGGAGTCTTTTCCTATTTATTTCTCTATTACACTGTGAATAGTAGCTTGCCAGCTTTGCTGAGGACAGCACTTTTCTGGGTGCATTGGTGATTTTAAACTAATAGGTGAGTGCTTCAAATTATCTTTACGAATGTAGTTTTCTGTTAAGAAATCAAACTTAAGTGTGTTAATATGCTTTTCCTTCCCTCGCTACCAGTAAGAACTCCAGAAGGCAACATCAGGCTCTACTGTAAAGGAGCTGACACTGTGATTTATGAACGGCTACACCCAATGAATCCTACTAAGCAAGAGACCCAAGATGCGCTCGATGTAAGTCTCGCTTTCACTCCTTGTGCCTCAGACTCTGAACTTCCTTTCTGCTTCTGTCTCTTAACCTCGAGTGAAAGCTTATGTTAACTGCTACCTTGGTTTACTTAGATGGAGAGAGCACCAAAGTAGGACTATGGCAGGCTGGGTTCCAATCCTGTCTCTGTTGCTGACTTCCTAGGAAATGATCGTGGTAGCCTTTGCTAGCTAGCCTCCAGGTCTGTAGGGTCAAGGACTGACCCAGGGGAATGGCTCATCTCTTTTCCAGCTGCTTTGAGCAAGCTACATAACCATACTAAGCTGTAGTCTTGTGATGACAAAGTAATGAGCTGGACAGTTGAGTTCTGATACCTTTGTTAGTAAATCAGTTTGCTCTTTGTTGCTTCCAACTAGTTATCTTAGGAGGCTAAATACTTAGTGCTGCAGTTACTAGACTGTTTCTTGGAACTTTTGCTTTTGGACTCGCCTACCAATCTTTATATACTTTCGTTCTACATAATGTTGGCAAAGAGGTATCATGGAGCTCAGTCAGACCCGGAGTCCCAGGTCTGCATCTTTACTAATTTTTGTCTTTGGGGAAAATGCTTGATTATCATATGAATTTCCCATGTGAAAGAGTGGCGGGAATAATCTGACCAGGGAGGGTTGTGGTAAGAGAAAACACCTTGTGTGGTCCCTTTAAGGTGTTACTGAGTTTTTGAGCCAGCCAAGGGTTCTTCAGAGAGAAGGCTGGTGAGTATGTTGTTTAATCAAATGGGGGTCACATTTTAAGACTGCCTCCTGACACCAAAGCAGTTATAATGGCTGAGTTCTCACGAGGATGTGAACAACGGCAATGTAATCGAATAAACACAGAACCTTCCAAAGAATCTTTGAAAGCAAACCCTCAGTTGGGCGAAATAGTTCTGCTGGCTTGGCTAGACAAGATGTGACTATGAAGTGATGAAAGATTTTACTGGTTCATGTTCAGGCTGTTTAAAATGGCTTAAATCTGTTTGCCAGGGGAAATTTTCCAGATACTGTTTTTCATTGAAATGTTTGGTCTCAGTTTCAGTAGTGGCTCATGTATTTCTAAATTGGTTTGAGGGAATTGATGGAGATTCTATAGTTGATTGGACTGGTAACACAGTTTGTGGGGGAAATTTTATAAAGTTTTTAGGTCTATTCATTGCACTCCCAGGCAACTCCTTTTGTCTATTATTTTCTTAGTCGCCAAGAGAAAAAGGTTTTCTTTACATCAGTGGCTTGATTTAGAAAAAAAATATACTAACTTGGGGAAAAGAAGTACAGTTCAAGGACCCTGAGATACATAGAAAAAAAAAAAACCTCTACTATAAAGGGAAGTTGAATCTCCTCTATAGAAGGTGTTTGTATGGCATCCAACATCTTTCATGGTCTCTTTTACAATTATCTGAGTTTATTACTTCAAAGTAAGATTTCAAACTCGATCTTGAATTACATAAAATTAACTATTCTTTGGGTGGGTGGCTTGTCTTTTAAATAAAACAGATCTTTGCAAGCGAGACTCTTAGAACCCTGTGCCTTTGCTATAAGGAAATCAAAGAAAAAGAATTTGCAGAATGGAATCAAAAGTTTATGGCTGCCAGTGTGGCCTCAAGCAACCGCGATGAAGCTCTGGATAAAGTCTATGAGGAGATCGAAAAAGACTTAATTGTGAGTTTTATTCGTTAACTTTTTCCTCAATATTCTAAACAGATTTGGAAATTTTATTAAGTTGTATTGCATTTTTTTAAATCTCAGGCTTGAAAAGCAATTTTAATTTCAACATTTGAAATTGGTATGATGTAAATTAGATCATTTGAATTTCTTTTGTTCAGCAAGCAAAGAAGTATTGCCAATATGAAAAACCCAAACCAGAAAACATTAAGACATTCTGATCTGATTCCATTATTTTTATATCACTTATATCAATTCATCATGATTGTTACATAATAGCGAACCAGCATATAGTAATTACATTGTGGGAAATACTGAAATTTTATATATATATACATATCAAAATCTTGAAACAAGAAAAATCGACCATTTCTCACTTAAAATTTTCAAACGTTAATGCTTATTGCTTATAGAGTTTAGATGGCTGGGAAATGTTTAGCAAATATTAGCAGGAGAAACTGGCTTGTGTCTTTGTAAACAAGCACATAAATAGTGAAGGTATATTTTTAGTGTCCTGTATTTGTACTTGCATTTTTTGTCTTGGTATTAAATAGTTCATACCTCAAGGAAAAGTTTCAGCTATTTTCGTTTGGTTTGAAGTGACTGTGAAATACAGCAGCCTTCCCTGTTAATGCTGGCTGTTGGCCTCAGTAAAGCACCCACTGGGGAGAATAATTAGCCCTTCTTTTTACAGGTTGGCAACCTGCAATTACAGGAAATTATTTATTTATTTAGTTCCTTTTTTAAATGTACATTCCAGCTACTGGGAGCTACAGCTATTGAAGACAAGCTTCAGGATGGAGTCCCAGAAACCATTTCAAAACTTGCAAAAGCGGACATTAAGATCTGGGTGCTTACTGGAGACAAAAAGGGTAAACTTATTGCGGAGGGAAGCATATCTGCTAATTCACAAATATTTACAGTTGCTGTTTCCCTTGCTTGAGATGACCTTCTCAGACTTGCCATCCTGTGCAAACCCTGTCCATTTCTTGGGGAAAGCATCTCTGTCCCTAAGAAACCTCCCTCCGTGCTTGCAGCCCATCTTGACCGCATCCTTCCTTAAACGCCCATAGTGGGAGCAGTAACTCCCTATAATTTAGCTCCTGGTCACGTCTTGCTGGCTGTGATCAGTCTTATCTCTCTGGCCAGACATGGACCCCTGTCCTGAAAGGGCCACCCCTCTCATCCCTTCTGTCCTCCCAGTGCTTTGCCAACTCTTTGGGCATAGGGTGGGACAACTACTTTTGTTTTCTTGACCATTTTATTGCTCAGAAATTATGACTAAAACTTTATATTCCAAGAAAGATTTAAGTTTTTGAATTTTGAGCTAACTGAGTAGTTGTTTGCCATTGATGATTCACTCCACAAGCCTCCCTCAGGAAAACAAATGATTTCTTTCACTTGGGCTGATACCGCCAATGGGTTAAACACTCTGCTAAGCTAAGGGAAACACAGCTCTGACTTTAAACAATCACCAAGTCCGTGGTAATGAAAAAATGGCAAAAAAAAATCTGCATTAGGAGACAGTAAGGGTTGATGGAGTTATCCTTTTTTTAAAAAATTAATGTAACAGAGGTTTTTTAAAAAATGTAAACAGTGATTAAACCACATGAATTATGTTTAGTATGTTAATGAACATTGATTTATTAAATACGCAGTTTATATATTTGATAATATAGCATATTTTATTATTGAAACCATCTCAAACCAGACTTTGGTTTTCACTGTTTATAACAGAGAAAGGATTTTTTTTCTTTTTGTTATTTCTCTATATTGCTACAGAAAAACAACAGAGTTGGTTGAATTTGGTTATGTTCATTAATTGAAGAAAGTATCATTTCTATATAAAGTCAATTATTAAATTAAGCAGTGGGAGCGACATTGACTTGATTTCTTTTTTGCTGTAGAAACTGCTGAAAATATAGGATTTGCTTGTGAACTTCTGACTGAAGACACTACTATCTGCTATGGGGAAGATATCAAGTAAGTAAAGGGCGTGCGTATTAGGCTGACATGGACAAATGGGAGCTAGAATGTGTCCCACAGACCAGTTCCCTCACGTCTAATTGAAGCAAGAGAACAACAGGCTATTCCAAGTTATGATAGTTTGGACTTCCTTTCAGCAGATTTCAGTTTTAGAGAAACCGGGTCTGGGAGGCTTTATTTGTCCTTTCAAGGGCCATTTTTCTCCATTCCTTTGAAGTCCTCAGTATTCACCTGCTGAAAAAGGAAGTGGGCATGTAACCTCACTAACAAATTACTATAAATTATATTTATGTATTGCATTTCCTAGAAATCTTACCTTTTGAAAGAAAAATAGAAGGAAAAAAGAAAAACCTACCTGGAAGGAAGTATTTTGGTGGGTTATGTCATGTAGGTTTTTTATTTTATTTTATTTTTAATCTTAATTTAATTTTTAAATTTTTTAAATTTTTTGTACTGGGGCTGGGGAGTGAACCCAGGACCTCATATGTGGGAACCCAGCGCCCAACCACTGAGCCGCACTGGCTTCCCTGAATTGGGTTTTTTCTTTGTTTTGCTTGTTGATTTTCTTTTTGTTTTTTTTTCCAGGAGGCACTGGGAACTGAACCCGGAAACTCCCATGTGGGAGGCGGGAGCTCATCTGCTTGAGCCACATCCGCTCCCCATGTTATTTAGATGTCTGTTAAAATGGGGCAGGCCTGGTAGTTCTAAGCTTAAGCTGAAACATTTGTTAGCCCTGAATCAGAGTTGCCATAGACCTGGAATGTATAGTGAAAAAGCCCTGTCTTGTTAGGAAGCAGCAATGTGCTGTACTTAGTTAGCTTCATGTGCCTGCTAATGGATCAATAGTTGCATTTATTCCTGAAGCTCTTGCCTTACAATCCCTCCCTTAAGCTGTTACAAGCCCACATGAAGCTGTTAACACACAGCGATTGCCTGGTCTTTTAAATTGAGGGTTGTTATTAGACTTCTTTCTAATGATGATGATAAAGCTCTTACAAGTTGTTTCAGTGTGTTAGGTACTCTGCTAAATTAGACAAACAGAATCAATGGCCTTATAATCTAAACAGATCAGATCTGTTTGAATAGAGGCACATAAACCATGCCTCTTTGTATTTTGAAGTTTTACAAAGTAGCAATGTATAAATAAATGCTTAAATGTTTACTTAAGTAATTTCTTGGTATCAAATCATTTCGTTTTGTTTATTTCTCATAGATGGGGACATTAAAAAAAGTCTGACCTCTCTTTTGAAAGTGTTAAAATTGGATCCTAAGCTAAGATAAAAATGATGCAAATATCAAATTTGATGATAATACTTTTAACTAAGTTCATCTTTATAAGATATGTGAATCATCTTTCAGGATGGTTCCTGTAGAATGGTTTGAAGAGGAAACTGTGTTTTTTCCCTTCAGCCTTTTGATGATTTGTCTTGCTCACTGTTTATTTTCAACTTGAGGATGAAAATTACATTAACATAGCAGACAGAATAATAGATACCTCACCTTCTGGTGCAGTGGCTCTCAATGGAGAGAAATTTTGCCTTCCAGGGACTGTTTGGCAATGTCTGGAGACATTTTTTAAAAATATATTTTTATTAGAGAAGTTGTGAAATTACGGAAGAGTCATGCACATGTGTGGAATTCCCATACCGCACCCTTCCACCAACACACCACATTGTTGTGGAACATTTGTTACCGATTATGAGATAATATCATCAGACCATTACCACTAACTATGGTGTCAGCATACATTTGGTATATTTCTCCATACCCCCCATTATTAACACAGTACATCGTTAGCATTGATGCCAAGAATATTACAGTATTGCTGTTAACTCTAGTCCACAGGTTACAGTAACTGTATTGCTGCTGGCATCTAGTGGGTAGGGGTCAGGGGTGTTGCTAAAATTCCTGCAATGCACAAGACAGCCCTCATCACAAAGAACTAACCGGCCCAGAATGTCAGTAGTGCCAAGATTGAGACTCCTGCTCCTGAGATGAAATATAATGGCTCTGTGTGATGCAAGCCCTGGGGGAAAGCCCTGGGCTGGGAGTTAGGAGACTGAGTCCTCATTGTAGTTTTTCCATCACCTAGACTGCAGGCAAGTCGCATCCCCTCTGTGGACTATAGGTTGTGCTCTCTAATACACGTTTTTCTAATTTATCTCACTCTCTGTCTTCATTTCCGTGGCTTTTAAGATCTACATAAAATTTATAATTCACTAATTTGAAAATGTTAAACAACTATTGGAGGAATGAGTAAAATTGTGACTTTCATTTCGGTTTCCTTATTTGCAACATGGAGAGATTGGACAAGACAGTTAAAGTCCTCTCCACTCCCAAAATTCCTCGACTCCTTTCTCTTTGACGTGGATGCGTGGTCTTCTCAGTAATTCGCCAGTATCAAGCACTGAGAATTCTCCAGGAGCAGAAAGAACTTTTTGTTTATGTGGAAATAAGCTTCTCTCTGCCAAACAGTCGCCAGTAAAGTAGGGTTCATCCCAGTGTGTGGTACCTCAGATGAAGACTGCCTTTCTTCTGTTGCCTGGGAACACATTTTCAACGACAGCCTCCTTTGGATGGCAAAGGCAGTGGCACATAAAGAAATGCCAAGAGCCTGGTGCCTGCTTGGGGGAGGGATCAAGACTTAGTAAGAACATATGTTGAAATGATCTCATAGGCAAGGGCCTGTTTATGCTCATGAACTTTAAACCCTTTCATTTATTTGCCCCCAGTTCTCTTCTCCACACAAGGATGGAAAACCAGAGGAATAGAAGGGGAGTCTATGCAAAATTTGTGCCCCCAGTGCATGAACCTTTTTTCCCACCTGGCGGAAACCGTGCTTTGATAATCACTGGTTCTTGGTTGGTACGTATCTTTGAAATATCTGTGCCTTTGACTCAAACTAAGGAAGTTTCTTATGGACCAAGTTTAGATAGTTTCACATCTTAACACTGCCAACTTAAAAATCTCTTAGCCTCTAATAAAAGTGCAATTTCTCAAGTTTAAGACTTAATACTGTATATACATGAAAGGAATTATACAGAACTGGTAACACTGCTTGTGTCCTGGTTTAAAATTGGATAATTTTAATTTTCGTCTTTGTACATTTCTGTACATTCTAAACTTTGATAGTAAAGATGTTTTATAATCAGGCCAAACTAATGAGTGATATAACCCAAGAATTATCCTTCACATAATGTAAAGTTTTGTAATAAAATATACAGATACAAGGTTGGGGAATGGTCCTCTTGGTTTAAAAACTAAAATGGCTGCCATCCTTTCCCTCTCTGATTTCACAGAATGAAATCCTCCTAGAGAAAAAGACCAAGAGAAGTAAGATTCTGAAACTGAAGTTCCCGAGGACAGAAGAAGAAAGACGAATGCGGACCCAAAGCAAAAGGAGGCTCGAAGTAAAAAAAGAGCAGCAGCAGAAGAACTTTGTGGACCTGGCCTGCGAGTGCAGCGCGGTCATCTGCTGCCGTGTCACCCCCAGGCAGAAGGCCATGGTGGTGGACCTGGTGAAGAGGTACAAGAAAGCCATCACGCTGGCCATCGGGGACGGGGCCAACGACGTAAATATGATCAAAAGTGAGTCTCGCCCAGTCAGTCAGTGAGACCCAAATTGCTAAAGCAAAGAAACACGGGAACAATTTCTGGGTAGTTTTTCCAGATTTAATTGGTTAGGTTTTCATAAAGTAGACATTTAATAGGAGGCACTTAACTGTGATGGCTAAGCTTGGGAACCAGCAGCACTCAGTGTACCAGCTTCTAGCCAGTCACTTGTGGGAGACTGTACCCTTATTTTTTCCTGCTTTTACATCTGTTTGGGATTTTCCACTCTTGTTGGTCCTTCTTGTATATTTCCTTAGGGCTTATTAAAAACCCTGATATTTAATAAGGTATGCAAAAAAAGTTCTGCTGAGCTCAGCATACACTGTTGAGCCCTCTCTGGGATTTGTGTTGAGACCATTAATCTCCCTTACCTAAACATCTCTCTCTGGGGCTTGCTTCTTGCCTCTGCTAAATCTCTTGGCATGTCATTGGGTGACCTTGTGTGAGTCCGGAGAAACTTGTTTGGCATGGAAGCAAAGCTCTGACATGGTCTCATCACCCCCTGGTCTCCCTGCTAGGCAGCCAAGGGATGTTTTGTTGGTCAGAGGACCCGACGTACCTACAGATAAAGGCTTGAGTCTGATTGTGCAGAAATATGGCCATACTGTTATTAAAATGTGCTGAACCAAGCCTGAGATTTGTCTTCGCGCCTGGGCCCAAGTCTCTTTTTCCCTGTATTACTAAAGGGCGTATCTTGTAGTGAAAATGCCCAGACTTATCCTCTGAGGCCTCAGTGTCTCATCTGAAAATAGGATAATTATCTCTGATGTTGCCTTCAGCTCTGTGATATTATTAATAAGATGAAATACTGCATGAAAGCACATATATATATGCATGGCCTATTGTGCTAGGTAGCGTAAATGCGTTATGTATTACTATACTTTTAATTCAGTCTACTTTGTGACTCATTCATCTGTCTCTTTCTTTTCTTAGAGTCTCTCCCTTCCTACTCCTCTTGATATATACTAAGAATATTCCAACTTTATCTGCCTCAGCAGGAGTCAGCTATGTGACGTATGTCCTCTTGCTTTTTTATCAGTGCATATTGTCAGTCTCTGCTTCCAGTTTCATTCTTCTTCATGGTTTTTGTACATGCTTGTCCTGCCATATGAATGACATTTCTGGCTCTGAATTAGATCCACTGTCTTCCTCTGTAGCCAGCTATAGTTTATTTTCCATTATGTACCCTTAACTTAGCTAGCTGTGCCAACTGGATAAGTGACTCAAATATTATTTTTATTCATCTACAATGTAGACTTCTAGAATGTTGAGGAAGTTTTCAAAGATTTATCCTCTGATTATTTGAGTTAGACCTGAATTTATTTTTCCTTTGAGGTCATCAGTTGATAGTGAGAGGGATCAAGAAAAGTCAACATATCTAACCTTATACAGACTTGTTTTCTTAAGTTCTAAATTTTTTCTTAAGCTCTGTGGTATGCAGGGTGCTTTTATATATAATTTATGGAGTATCCACTTTGGATGAAAATGAAG
Organism: Chaetophractus vellerosus; assembly: GCA_004027955.1. NCBI lineage: Eukaryota > Metazoa > Chordata > Mammalia > Cingulata > Chlamyphoridae > Chaetophractus > Chaetophractus vellerosus. The sequence goes on along the minus strand of PVKH010047903.1, from coordinate 539 downwards.
GAAATTCTGAGGTCTCCTAGGAAGGTAGTAGCTTTATCTAAGTACTGTTAGTTCCTTTTTATATTTTATAACAGCTATAATCTCTTTCAACTGCATCAAAAGCAATATACAGAAATAAGTAGAGTGAAAGTTGGGTGCCAAAAACAATATGATCGTTTGCTAACAAGTTCCATGTTTAGAAGTATAGTCCCACCTATTCCAGAAAGAGGTTTAGAAGTGGAGGGAATTACATCCCATCAAGATAAGATGTTGCCCCTAGCAAGGATACAAGGACTCTCACAGGTGCTTTCTCCCTCTCATGTCTAAGGATGTCTAAGGGCTGTGTGGCTAGGTGTTGTCACTTCTTTGTCTGAGACCTGAGCATGTGCATGCAGCAGGAGAAAGAGGAGGTAAAGGCAGGAGAACTTGAGGAAATAATCAAGTTGTTACAGAATTATGGAGTGCCCAGCAGCAAGGCATTAAAATCACATTTGGGAGAAGTGGATGTGGCTCGAGCAGGTGGGTACCTGCCTACCACATGGGAGGTCCTGGGTTCGGTT
>PVKH010047902.1:0-10251 GCA_004027955.1 Chaetophractus vellerosus | reverse complement strand
TCTTGTTTAATCCACACTTCCTCATCACATTTTACCACATCCTTCTTACCCACTAATTGCTGTTCAGCAGAGTATGATGTGGATCCTGTGTCCAATGATTTAAAAAATTTAAAGTAAAGAAAGTTTTGTGTAACAGATCCCGTGGCCTCAAGACCCTAGTTCCCCCTTTTATTTTATTTAAATAAAATTTCAAGGTGCGATTTGCACATTCAATAATGGCCTGACCTTGACTATTATATGGAATACCAGTAATATGCATAATGTGGTAACGGGCACAGAAATTTTTGAAGGCACGGGAAGAATAAGTGGGAGGATTATCGGTTTTCAATTGCTTGGGAACCCCATGATAGCAAAGCAAGCTAACGAATGAGAAAGAACAGAATCAGTTCGTTCATTAGACTGAGCAGTGGCCCATTGAAAATGCGTATATGTATCAATAGTATGATGAAGAGAGATAAGCGGCCAAATGGAAGGTAAAAATTACATCCATTAGCCAAAGGTCATTCACGTGTTCACCACGTGGATTAACCCCAGGGGGAAGAGTAGGAAGGTTATCTACAACGCAAAGGGGACAGTGTCTGATAATCTGCAGTGCCTGTTTCTGAGTAAGATGATAACGAGCTCATAATCCATGAGCATTAGTATGATGTAACTGATGTTCATCAGTGGCATGTAAAAGAGAGGAAGATGCAATAAGTTTAGAGTCGATAAAGGCATTACCAGCATGAACAGGGCCAGGTAAAGAACTGGGGGAGCAAACATGTGTGAGAAAACATGGAAATTGTCTGGAATGAAGCACCTGTCGAACCACAAAAAATAACTTCATTAAACTAGTGGAAAGAATGAGTGGTAAAGTAACCTCTGGAAAGAGGAGAGTAACTTGAACAGCATATGAAGAGTCTGAAACAATATTTACAGGCACATTAAAAAAATGACAAAAATCAAGAAAATGGCCCATAATTCTGCATGTTGTACAGACACCCAGTGAGTTGGTAACACAAAGGTGTGGGCATCATAGGAAAACCCAGCACTTTTGGAATTGGCATCAGTAAATACAGTAGGACCTTGAACGGGAGAGAAAGAGAGCAGATTTTCAGGCAACACAGAGTGAGTTCTTAGAAAAGCAAACACTCGAGAAGAGGGATAATGATTATCAATAGTTCCTGAAAAATGAGATAAAGCAAGTTGCCAATGATCATTCATTTCCAGTGCAGCTTGAACTTGAGAAGAAGGGAGATCTATAACAATAGACACAAAATCTTGACCACAAAGGTGATGGAGACGCCGATGAGCTTTGTATATAAGCAGGCCCAATTTATCCATATAAGTGGTTAATAATTTTGAGAATTTATTAGGGAGAAATATCCATTCTATGATTCCAGAAGATTGACTGATACTTTCCGATGGAGAACAAGGAGTATGGAATACATAAAGTGAAAAATGTTGCTCAGGATCATATCATAACAGAAAAGCTGTGGATAAACGACTTTCAACCAATTCTAATTCCTGAAGAGCCTTATGAGATAAAATTCTGGGACTATCCAAGCGGGCATCACCTTCTAACATTGAAAATAGATGTTGTAACTGGTGAGTAGGAATAACAGGTCATAACCAATTAATATCTCCCAAAAGTTTTTGTAAATCATTTAAAGTGGTGAGGGTATCAGTACGAATCTGAAGTTTTTGAGGCTGAATCATCCATTCATGAATTTGAAAACCTAAATATGAAAAGGGGGGAGTCACCTGAATTTTAGATTCAGAGATAACTAAAGAAAAAGCAGCTAAAGCCCTTTTTAAATGAGAGAAATACAGATCTCACAACTCACAAGTATGTGCACTGAGAAGTAAATCATCCATATAGTGCCATAACAACATCTCAGGAAATTGAATATGCAAAGGTTGCAAAGCACAAGAAACGTATTCTTGACATAATGTTGGACTATTAATCATAGCTTGAGGGAGAACTCCCATTGAAAGTGTTGTAAAGGAGCAGCAGAATTGTAATTTGGTACAGAAAAGACTAAAGTTTCACGATCCTGTAGTTGTAATTCAGTGCTAAAGAATGCATCTTTAAGATCAATTACCATAAGGGAAAAATCCTTAGGAATTAAGGATGGTAAAGGCAAGCCTGGCTGCAATGATCCCATAGGGTGGATACACTTGTTAACTTCCCTTACATCTGTTAAAAATCACCAAGTATCAGATTTCTTTTTTATAACAAATACTGGAGAATTCCAAGGAGAAGTAGGTGTTTCAATATGTCCTAAAGACAATTGTTCTTTTATCAATAATTGTGATGCCTCAAGCTTATGTGTGGACAATGGCCACTGCTCCACCCATTTAGGTTCTCGAGTTTTCCAATTTAAGGCAAGGGCTTGAGGTCAGGGAGCAGTGGCTGTCCATTTTCTGAAGAGTTTTGGAGAGGATTAAAATTCATGTTCAACATCATGTTTTCCACAGAGTGAGATAAATGCAGAATAGAAAGGAAAGGTCCAAACTGCTCAAGGAGGTCCCTTCCTCATATATTGATGGGGATATCAGCAGTATAAAACCACAGAGAAGCTATCTGCCCATCAGGACCTTGACAGGTTAGCAAGTCAGAACATTGATACACCTGATTGATGACTCCAATGCCCTTGAGATTAAAAGACATGGAATGATAAGGCCATGATGGGGGCCAATATTTAAGAGCAATAATGGAAACATCTGCTCCAGTGTCCACCAGGCCTTCAAAAGATAAACCTTGAATAATTAAAGAAAAAGCAGGACGATCATCAGAAATGAGAGTTTCCCAAAACATCTCTCTCCCTGTACTCCCAAAACCGCCCTGTCGAACAACAGAACGAGAATTGAAAGGTATATATGGTATGATAAGTATCTGAGCAACCCTCTCACCTGCTAATAACTCAAGCCATTGAGAGAACTGGCAAATAATTTTTATTTCTCCAGCATAATCTGAATCAATAACTCCAGGAAAAACATGCAAGGCTCGCAAAGTGGAGCTACTTCTACCAAATAGAAGTCCAACTGTGTGAATGTGTGTTGGTCCAGAGATGCCAGTAGGCTCGCAAAACAACACATTTTAGTTGTTCTATAGCCTGATTTGTTAATCCTCCTTGAGCCTGTAATGACTGATGTGTACCTTCACCTGTCAGTTCATCAAAAGTAGATTCATTAATATGGGCTTGTTTATGAGCCTCTTCAATCCACCAGCTACAAAATTGTAAAGACTGAGAAGAGCTAAGAATGGCACGACCTAATTGTATCCAATCTACAGGAATCATAGCATTGTTAGTAGCATATGCCTCCAATAACCCTTCAACATAAGGAGATTGAGGACCAAAGTCAGTCACAGCCTACTTCATTTCTTTAAGAACTGAATGTTGCAAGGGAGCATAATCAACCTGCATACCTCCTGGGATAGGCTTACAAGTTATAGGATAAAGAAAAGAGGCTGACTCACTGTAAGGAGGAGCAGAAGGCAAAGGCTCATCAGCAGATAAAACAAGCTGTTGTGGTCAATATAACCCTGAGGAAGGAGCTGGCTGTACAGAATAAAGATGTGGAGCAGTAGCACCAGGTAGAGGGCAAATGGGAGGAGGAGGAGGATTAGGAGGAGGAGGAAAGCTCTCTCCCTCTGAAAATTGAAGACCCTTTTGCAATTTCTGAGTGACAGCATCAATAGGGGAAAACTCAGCTTCTGAATCGGATGAGGAATCAGAATCCTTAAGGGAAAGGAGACTGGTCTGACAATAGACATCTGCAGTGTTAGAAGAAGGAACTTCCTCATAAATAAGAGACTGAGGAGGAGGCTCAGGGTCAGGAGGAGACAAAGGAACTGCAGGTTCAAGAAGCTGAAGAGCTTGAGAAATAGCACTGCACAAAGTCCACAATTTAAGAGATAACACATTTCCCTGTTGATGCTGCATATGCAGCACAAACAAAACCTGATTCCATTCTCATACATTAAGTTGCACCTTTGGTTGAGAACGAAACCAATAACAATCTTTGTAAATGCGAGAAAAAACTTTTTAAAGTAACTTTTCTGATGCCTCAACCCCAATTGAATGTAACAATCCCCATAAAAGACATATATAGTCCCGTTGTGTAGAAGGGGAATTTCCCATAAAGAACAAAACTCCAAAAGTCCCTCACAAGGCAAGAGGAGCTTACCCTTTCGGTTTCATAGTGATCCTGGTCGAGCCCCACTTTGGGCGACAAATGCTGAGGGCAAAGTTCCTATGAAATGAGACAGACACAAAAAAGACTCGACACAAAAGGAGGGTACAAGCAGGCAAGACCCCTTGGTCTCCTGTGCCTTTATTTTTATACACTCTCTTATTCTGTAGTCAGCTCAAATCTGAGAATGTTGGAAACATTCTTCCTTGCGTGCAAGGACAGAATGTGGGAACATCCTCTTCCTTGCATGCAAGGACAGAACAAGACTGTTTGCAGATCTCATTATTTATTAACTATTCCTTCCGGCCGTTAGCTGTATGCCCAGAACATACTGTTTGCAGCCATTTCTGAGTCATCTGGCACGTATGATGTTTGCATGCATGAACTTTCCCCCTTCCTCAGGAATCCACAACTGAGTCTATCTCTTTACTTGTATTTGGACTGTTGAGTTCATCGATTTGTTCTTTCATCAGTGTAGGTTGCTTGTGAGTTTCTAGGAATTTGTCCATTTCCACTAAATTATCATTCTTGTTAGCATATAATTTTTCAAAGTATCCTCTTATGATATTCTTTATTTCAGTGGGGTCAGTAGTGATATCCTTTTCTTCATTCCTTATTTTGTGTATTTGCATTTGCTCTCTCTTTTTCTTTGTTAGTCTGGCTAAGGGTTTGTCAATTTTATTGATCTACTCAAAGAACCAACTCCTGGTTTTGTTTATTTTTTCTAATGCTTTCTTATTTTCTATTTCATTTAGCTCTGCTTTGATCTTAGTTATTTCTTTTTTCTGCTTCCTTTAGGGTTAGTTTGCTGTTGTATTTCCAATCCTTTTAGATATGCAGTTAATACTTCAATTTTAGCTCTTTCTTTTTTTTAAATATATGCATTTAGTGCTTTACATTTCCCTCTGAGTACTGCTTTGGCTGCATCCCATAGGTTTGGAAATGTTGTGTTGTCATTTTCATTCGATTTGAGGTACTTACTGATTTCCATTGAGATTTCCTCTTTGACCCACTGTTTGTCCAAGAGTATGTTATTTAATTTCCATATCTTCATGCCTAATCTTGTTCTCTGGTCCTTAGTGATTTCCAATTTCATTCCACTGTGGTCAGAGAAATTGCTTTGTATAATCTCAATCATTCTGAACTCATTGAGAGTTGTTCTGTGGCCTAGCATGTGGTCTATCTTGGAGTATGATCCATGTGTACTTGAGAAGAATGTATATCCTGCTGTATTAGGATACAGCATTCTGTATATATCTATTAGGTCAAGATCTTCTAATATATTATTCAGCTTCTTTGTTTCTTTACTGATTCTCTGTCTAGATGTTCTATATAATGGTGATAATGGTGTATTGAAGTCCCCCACTATAATTGTGGAAGCATATATTTCTACACTTAGCTGTTCCAGTGTTTGCCTCACATATTTGGAGGCACCCTGATTAGGTGCATAAATGTTTATGATTGTTCTTTCTTCTTGAAAGTTTACCCCTTTTACTAAAATATAGTGACCATCTTTGTCTGTTATGATTGTTTTGCATTTAAAGTCTAATTTGTCCGATATTAGAATAGTTACTCCTGCCCTTTTTTGGTTATTATTTGCTTGTAAAATTGTTTCCAGCCATTTACTTTCACCATCCTTGAATCCCTGGGCCTAAGGTGGGTCTCTTGTAAACAACATATAGATGGGTCATATTTCTTTATCCATTCTGCCAATCTGTTTCTCTTGACTGGAGAGTTTAATCCATTAATATTCAGTGTTACTACTCTCAATGAATTTCTTACATCCACCATATTTTCTTTCAGTTTATGTATGTCCTATATTGTTTTTGTTTCTATTTGCATCATTATTGTTGCTACACTCTCCTCCAACTCTCTCTCTCCTGATTTTTCCTTTCACCCTTTAGAGCTTCTTTTAGTATTTCTTGAAGTGCAGGTTTTTTGTTGGCATATTCTTTTATTTCTGTTTATCTGTGAATATTTTGAACTCTCCATCATTTATTAATGCCAGCTTTGCTGGATAGAGAATTTGTGGTAGGATTTTTTTTTTCTTTCAGTGGCTTGATTATTTCATACCACTGTCATCTTGCCTCCATGGTTTCAGCTGAGAAGTCAGCACTTACTCCTATTGTGCTTCCTTTGTATGTGATGGTTCTCTTTTCTCTTGCTGCCTTGAGTGCTTTCTCTTTGTCTTGAGCATTGGACATTTTGACAAGTATGTGTCTTGGGATTGGCCTGTTGGGATTTATACTGCTTGGGGTGTGCTGTGCTTCCTGGATATGTACAACCATCTCCCTCATTAGGGTTGGGAAGTTTTCAGCCATTATTTCCTTCAAAACTCCTTCTGTTCCTTTTCCCTTCTCTTCTCCTTCTGGGATGCCAATAATGTGTATGTTTGAGTGATTTTTGTTGTCAGTTAAGTCCATAAGTCCCTGTTGGATTCTTTCTACCTTTTAATCTGCCTTTTCTAATATCTGTTTGATTTAAATGTACTGTCTTCCAAATCACTAATTATTTCTTCTGACTATTCAAATCTGCTGTTATGTGAATCCATCATCTTTTTGATTTCTTGGATTGTGCTATTCCTTGGCATCATATCCATTCTTTTTAAGCATGTTTACAGTTTCTTCAGTATGTGCTCCCTGTGTCTTCTTAATATCCTTAATCTCTTCCTTGATTTCAAGAAGTTGGTCCATGATTAGTTGTTCTATGTTTTGTTTCTCTTCCTGATTTTTGGTTTATTCTTTGCAGTGTTCCATCCCCTCAACTCAGCACTGCTTCCAGCAGGCTGATTTTTTCCTTGTAAACTACTTGCAGGTTCTGGGAACCAATCCCACAGAAACCCTCTCTACCCGCTGTCAGACCTTCCCACTCTTGGGGCTTATTACCCCCCTCACAGGTCTACTGGTGAAGTTGCAAAATTCCCAGGCCCCCTTCCTGGGAACAGGACCCTATCACCTGTGTTTCTCGCTGGGGCAAGAAGAACTCATGATTTTATGTTGCATGGTTCAACTCACACTCCAGTTGCCTCCAGACCGATGGAGTCAATATTCCCATGCCCCAAGCTCCCTGCAAAGACCACACTCCCAGCGTCCTGCTCCCAATCAGCCATCCCCTACCTCAGAGCCAGTAAGTGCAAACCTAAAATGATGATGCCATCTTGACCCATCCCAACTTTACCACTGTTAATGTCTATCTTGTCTATTCTGTTCTCTTTTCTTTCTTTCTTTTTGTATTAGCTTTTTTCTTTCAGCTTATTCTTTATTAGTTTTCTCTCTCCTCATCATTCTGTCCATATAAATTATTCTGTATATTTTTCTCTATTTGTTTCCCCATTCCATTGTAGGCACTCCAAGTATTCCCCTATCACTCTACACTGCCTACATGAGTTAAATAATCAAATTACTAAATCTGATATGGCTCTTCTTCTAACTTTTACCAATAGTGCTATTATCCCTTTTCTTTTCTTAAGCCTTTCAATTGCTCTGGCCTTAATCATCTTCCTTCAAAGAAACATAGAGAAAAGCAAGGAGATACAAGGGGAAGAAAGTACCAATGAGAAAACTTAACACACAAGCAGAACTACAAGCTAAATAAAACTCTAGAGCCAGAGAGAGAAGCTAATCAATTGAATAAACCCATCAAGCTAAAATAATGACCAGAGGGCAAGAAAAAATTACAAGCCATACTGAGAAAATGGAAGTCATGGACCACTCTAAAGAACAAACCAAAAATCAGGATGAGCTGTAGAACATAGAACAACTAATCACAGTTGTCCAAACAAATATCATGGACCAACTTCATGAAATGAAGGAATAAATTAAGGATAGTAAGAAGATACTGGGAGCACATACTGAAGAAATTGTAAACATACATAAAGATAACAGATATGATGCCAATGAATAGCATAATCCAAGAAATCAAAAAGATGATGGATTCACATAACAGCAGATTTGAACAGAAAGAAGAAAGAATTAGTGATCTGGAAGACAGCACATCTGAAATCAAACAGATAGTAGAAAAGATAGATAAAAAGATAGAAAAAAATCCAGCAGGGACTCAGGGATTTAACCGATAATGCAAAATGCACAAGCATATGCATTATAACCATCCTAGAAGGAGTAGAGAAGGGAAAAGGAACAGAAGGAGTTTTGAAGGAAATAATGGCTGAAAACTTCCCAACCCTAATGAGGGAGATGGTTGTACAGATCCAGGAAGCACAGCGCACCCCAAACAGCATAAATCCCAACAGGCCAACACCAAGACATATACTTGTAAGAATGTACAAGGCTCAGGACAAAGAGAAAATACTCAAGGCAGAAAGAGAAAAGAGAAGCATCACATACAAAGGAATTACAATAAGTTTAAGTGCTGATTTCTCGGCTGAAACCATGGAGGCAAGAAGACAGTGCTATGACATAGTCAAGGTACAAAAAAAAAAATTCCAACCACAAATTCTCTATCCAGCAAAGCTGACATTCATAAATGACGGAGTTCAAAATATTCAGATACAAACAGAAATTAAGGGAATATTTCAACAAGAAAGCTGCACTTTAAGAAATACTAAAGAAGCTCTAAAGGTTGAAAGGTCAAAACAGGAGAGAGAGAGAGTTGGAGGGGAGTCTAAGAATAATAAGGACATAAAGAGACACAAAATCTACATAAGACATACATAAACCCAAAGAAAATATGGCAGATGTAAGAAATTCATTGAGAGTAGTAACACTGAATGTTAATGGATTAAAATCAGCAGTCAAGAGACACATATTGGCAGAATGGATAAAGAAATATGACCAATCTATATGCTGTTTACAAGAGACCCAACTTAGTCCCAAGGATTCAAGGAAGCTGAAAGTAAATGGCTGGAAAACCATTATACAATCAAATAATAACAAAAAAATGGCAGGAGTAGCTATTCCAATATCAGACAAAATAGACTTTAAATGCAAAACAATCATAACAGACAAAGATGGACCCTACATAGTAGTAAAAGTGGTGATCTTTCAAGAAGAGAGAACAATCATAAACATTTATGCACTTGATCAGGGTGCCTCTAAATATGTGAGGCAAACACTGGAACAACTAAGTGGAGAAATAAATGACTCCACAATTATAGTGGGGGATTTTAATACACCATTATCATCTTTAGACATCAGATCTACACAGAGAAACAGTAAAGAAACAAGGGAGCTGAATAATATATTAGATGATCTGAACCTAATAGCCATACAGAATGCTACACCTTAATACAGCAGGATATACATTCATCTCGAGCACACATGGATCATAATTGAAGATAGACCACATGCTAGGGCACAGAACAACTCTCAATGAGTTCAGAATGATTGAGGTTATACAAAGTAACTTCTCTGACCACAGTGGAATGAAATTGGGAATCACGAAGAGCCAGAGAACTAGATTAGATATGAAGATATGGAAATGAAACAACAAACTCTTTGACAAACAGTGGGTCAAAGAGGAAATCTCAAAGGAAATCAGTAACTACCTCAAATCGAATGAAAATGACAATACAACATATCAAAATCTATGGGATGCAGCAAAAGCAGTACTGAGAGGGGAATTTATAGCTCTAAATGCATATATTAAAAAAGAAGGAAGAGCTAAAATTGAAGTATTCACTGCACACCTGGAAGGATTGGAAATACAACAAAAAACTAGCCCTAAATGAAACAGAAAGAAAGAAAGAACAGAGATCAAAGCAGAGCTACATGAAACAGAAAATAAGAAAGCACTAGAAAAAGAAAATAACCAAAAGCTAGTTCTTTGAGAAGAACAATAAAATTGACAAACCCTTAGCCAGGCTAACAAAGAAAAAAAGAGAGAACAAAATCAAATACACAAGATAAGGAATGAAGAAAAGGATATCACTACTGACCACACCGAAACAAGGAATATCATAAAAGGATACTTTGAAAAATTATATGCTAACAAGAATGATAATTTAGAGGAAATGGACAAATTACTATAAACTCATAAGCAGCCTACACTGACAAAAGAACAAATCGATGAACTCAACAGTCCAATTACAAGTAAAGAGATAGACTCAGTCATCAG
>PVKH010047901.1:0-10257 GCA_004027955.1 Chaetophractus vellerosus | reverse complement strand
AAACTGTTTCTTTGAACTGATTTTGATATGATTTTGTACCTGAAATTGTTACTAACTTAAGGTTTTTTTGAATATTGTAATATATTTTTGGAATTCAGGGGGTGGAGTGTAATGGTTTGAGTTTGAATTAATTATGAATTCCAAAAATATAAATTAGATTATGTTTGTAAGCTCATCTGTTCATCTGGGCATGATTAAGGTATGAGTAGGGTGTTAATTGCCACGTCAGTGAGACGTTGAGCCCCACCCCTTGGTGGGGGTGGTCTCAAATAGAAGCAGAGATTGGAGAGAAGCAGAGAGGAGATTTGGAGAAGGAGATTTGAAAAGCAGTTCTGATGTTGGAGTGAGCCGATCGCCGGATAGGCTACAGCTGGCCTTGTGGAGAGACACAATGCAGAGAGTCTCATAGTCTTCAGCTGAACTTGTGAAGGTAACAGAAGCTAAGCCTGGAGAGAAACGCAGCCCCAGGAACAAAGGAACCCGGAAGCCTAAACCCTGGAGACATCGGCAGCCATCTTGCTCCAGGACATGGACTTTGGTATGGGAAGAAATTTATGCTTTGTGGCCTGGTAACTGTAAGCTTCTACCCCAAATAAATACCCTTTATAAAGACTGACCAATCTTTGGTATATTTCAAAAGGCACTCCTGTGGCTGACCAAAACAAGCCTGTATGCTAACAGTTAAGGAGAATGTTGTCTTCATGTCACTGTACTAGGGGGGCTAAGGCTCTAACCCAAAGATTGGGTAAGTTGTGGCAATCACCCCAACACTCTTGGAGGGTGAGGTCTGGATCTTGGTCGACACCCAGAAGCTTGATGAAGGTGGAACCAAGAAAATGGCCATTGGGCAAGCCTGTGGAAAGGGTGGGTCCCCATGTAGCCTTAGGAAGAAGAAATCATCATCTTAAGAATGACTTAGACTTTGAAATCGAATGGAGGGTGTCCTGCATGTTTACAGAACTGTAGTGTACCTGATTCATGTTTTACTCCCAATTTCTCCTTATGAAAATGAAAATGTTTATCCTTTGCTTTTCTATTTGTGTATTGGAAGCAGTTAAATGTTTGTGTAAGTTTCAGAGGTCACAGCACATGGGACTTTGCCTCAAGATGAACTGTATTTCTTTAAACTAATTATGATATGATTTTGTACTTGCTTTGTTATTGATTAAAGGTTTTTTTTAATATTGTAATATATTTTGGAATTCAGGGGGTGGAGTGTAGCAGTTTGGCAGTTTGATTTAGTTATGAATTCCAAAAATAGATATTGGATTATGCATGTAAACTAATCTGTTCATCTGGACATGATTAAGTTATGATTAGGGTTTTGATTAGGCCATGTCATTAGGGTGTTGAGCTCCATACCTTTCTGTGTGAGGAATCAAAGGTAAAAGATATGGAAAAGGACAGAGTTGGAGTTTTTGAGTTGGAGTTCTGAAGCTGAGTTTGAATGCTGGAACCCAGGGAAGTAAGCACACAGAGGAGCTTGGTCATGAGGAAACAGAAAAGGCCCCAGTAAAAGAGATGAGCCATTTCCTGACAGTTCACAGCTGGCCTTGTGGAGAGAGGCAAAGTCTAGAGAGCCTCATAGTTTACAGCTGACCTTGTGGAGGAAACAGAGGGGCTGATCCCAGAGAGAAATGGAGCCTCAGGAAGAGAGGAACCCAAGAAGACTGAACCCTGGCAAACATCAGCAGCTGTCTTGTCCCAACACGTGGCAACAGACTTTGATGAATGAAGAAATTATGTTTTATGGCTTGGTAACTGTAAAATTCTACCCCAAATAAATACCCTTTATAAAGTCCAACAGATTTCTGGTATTTTGCATCAGGACCCCTTTGGCTCACTAATTCAATGTTTTTGCAGAAAACTAAGTGAGCCTTGTGTTTTATCATTGTAAGTCAATACAAGCACATAGCAGTGAATGAAGCATGTTTTCAGCTAGATTTCAAAGTGAAACATCATAGTATTTTTGCAGACCACTAGGTCAAACTTGCTTTTTAACATTGTTCATAACTCAATCCAAGTACATAGAGTTGATAGAAGCATGCATTTCATTTAGTTTTTGAAACTAAACAACACAGTGTTTTCATTGGCCACAAGATGAAAAATGTGTTTTAACATTGTAAGCCAATAAAAGTACACAGAAGTGAATGAAGTATGTATCTCACTTAGTTTTCAAAGCAAAACCACATAGTGTTTTCGCGGGCCACAAGGTGAAGCTTGTATTTTAATTTTTTTTAAATTCAATATAAGTAGGTAGAGGTGAATGAAGTATGTATTTCACTTAGTTTTGAAACTAACCATTTTTTTCACTCACCTGAAGAAAACATGTTTTAATATTGTTTGTAAGTCAATAAAAACACATACAAGTAAATGAAGTATATTTTGGTCTTAGTTTCCAAACTAAACAATGCAGTGTTTTGGCAGTTCACTAATTTGAAACTTGTGTTTCAACATTGTTTTCAAGTCAATACAAGTAAATAGAAGTGAATAAAGCATGCATTTCCCTTAGCTTATGAAAATAAATATATTTTATTTTTGCATTTCACTAGGTGAAACATGGAAGTGAATGAAGAATGTATTTTACTCTAGTTATTAAACAACACAATGTTTTTTTAGATCACTATGTGTTTTCCCACTCTTTTCAAGTCAATACAAGTACATAGAAGTGATTGAATCATGTATTCCACTCAGAATTTGAACCTAAGCAAGACAGAAGTTTCACAGATCACTATGTGAAACTTGTACTTTCCCTTTGTTTTAAGTCAATACAAGTTCATAGAGTGAATGAAGCATGTATATCACTCATTTTTCAAAACTGAGCAAGACAATTGTTTCACAGCTCACTAGCTGAAACTTGTGTTTATTCCTTGTTTTAAGTCAATACAAGTACATAGAAGTTAATGAAGCCTGTATCTCAGTCAGTTTTTTAAATTGAGTGAGACACTGTTTTCACAGTTCCTTAGAGGAATTTGTGTTTTCCCCTTGTTTTCAAGTAAATCCAAGTACATAGAAGTTAATGAAGCATGTATTTCACTCAGTTTTAGAAATGGGTAAAACTTTGATTTCACTACTCACTAGGTGAAACTTGTGTTTTCCCCTTGTTTTCAATTATTACTAGTACATAGAAGTGATTGAAGCATGGATTTCACTCCATTTTCAAAACTTAGTAAGATTCTCATTTTGCAGACCACTAGATGAAACTTATGTTTTCCCATTATTTTCAATCCAAGTACATAGAAGTGAATGAAGCATCTACTTCACTCAGTTTTTAAAAATTGGCAAAACCTTTATTGATAGTTCACTAGGAGGAATTTGTGTTTTCAGATTATTTTCAAGTCAATATGAATACATAGAAGTGAATGAAACATGTATTTCACTCAGTGTTTGAAACTGAATAAGACACTGGTTTCCTAGCTCACTAGGTGAGACTTGTGTTTTTACCTTGTTTTTAGGCCAATTCAAGTACAGAAAAGTGAATGCAGAATGTATTTTGGTTCTGCTTCAAAACTGACCAAGACACTGGCTTCACATCTCACTACATGAAACTCGAGTTTTCATCTTGTTTTGAAGTCAATGCAAGTACATAGAACTGAATCTAGTAAGCATTTCACTCAGTTTCAGAAAAACCAAGTCACTGGTTTCACACATCACTAGGTGAAACTTGTATTTTCCCCTTGTTTCAGTAAATACTCATATATAGAAGTGAGTGAAGCATGTATTTCTCTCAGTTTTCAAAACTGTTCAAGACACTGGTTTCATAGCTCCTTAGAGGAGACTTGTGTTTTCACCTTGTTTTCAAGGAAATACAAGTACAATTCAATGAATAAAGTACTTCACTCAATTTTCAAAACTGAGCAAGATAATTTTTTCACAGTTCACTAGGGGAAACTAGTGTTTTCACCTTGTTTTTCAAGTCTTTACATGTACATAGAAGTGAATGAAACATGTTTTGTACTCAGTTTTAGACACTGAGCAAAACCCTGATTTTGCAGCTCACTAGGTGAAGGTTGTGTTTCACCTTGTGTTCAGTCAATAGAAGTACATAGAAGTGAAGAAGAGTGTGTTTCACTATTTTCAAAACTGAGGAGGGGACCAGCTGTAGCTCAGTGGATAGGGTGCTGGTTCATCACATGGGAGGCCCCGGGTTCTGTTCCCGGGGGACCTCTCCAAAGTGGGCAGATTGCTTTGAGAAAGGCGAGCCGCTGTGGGCGGGGCAGAGTTGTCTTGGGCAGGGCAAAAAAAGCCACCACGGGCAGGGCAAAGCCACCATGAGCAGGGCAAGTCACCCGTGAATGGAGCAGACCCGCCCATGAACAGAAGCGGAGCCCCCTGTGAACAGAAGAAGACCCACCTGCGTGGTGACCTGACTTGGCATGTCACCACAGTGGGGGGAGACAGAGTGGACAAAGAAAGAGCACAGAGAAATGAACACAGCAAGAGCAAGCAGAAAGGGGGGGGGGATATGTAAGCAAAAAAAAAAAACTGAGGAAATCATTTGTTCCACAACTCACATGGTGAAAATCATGTTTTCACCTTGTTTTCAAGTCAATACAAGTACATACATTGAATGATGCAAGTATTTCACTCAGTTTTTAAAACTGAACAAGAGACTGGATTATCAGCTTGCTAGATGAAATGTGTTTCCACTTTGTTTTCAAGAAAATGCAACAATGTAGTGAATGAAGCATGTATTTCACTCAGTTTTTGAAACTGAGCTGAGACTAGTTTCACAGCACAGGAGATGAAACTTGTTTTGTTCCCTTGTTTTCAATTGATACTAGTACATGGAAGTGAATGAAGCATGTATTTCAGTTTGCAAAACTGAGCCAGACACAGGTTTTGCAGCTCAGCAGTTCAAACTTGTGTTTTGTCCCCTTGTTTTCAAGTCAAAACAAGTACATAGGGGTTAATGAAAGATGTATTTCATTTAGCTTTCAAAACTAAGACACTCATTTCACAGCTCACTAAGTAAAACATTTTTCACCTTTTTTCAAGTCAATGCAAGTACATAAAACTGAATGAAGCATGTATTTCACTCAGTTTTTGAAACTGAGCAAATCACTTTTTCTGCAGCTCACTAGGTGAAACTTGTGCTTTCCCCTTGTTTAGAGTCAATACAAGGACAAGGAAGTGAATGAAGATATGCATTTCTCTCAGCACTAGAAACTGAGAAAGACAATGGTTTCATAACTTACTAGGTGACACATTTTTAAAAATATTGTTTTCAAGTCAATACAAGTACGTAAAAGTGAATGAAGCATGTATTTCACTACATTTTTAAAACTGAGTAAACACTGGCTTTGGAGCCCAGTAAGTGAAACATGGGCTTTCACCTTGTTTTCAAGTCAATAAAATTACATAGAAGTGAAAAAGCATTATTTCACTCAGTTTTCCAAATAGGCAACATGCTCATTTCACAGTTTGCTAAGGGAAACTTGTGTTTTCACCTTGTTTTCAAGTCAATACAAGTTCATAGAAGTGAATGAATCATGTATCTCCCAGGTTTAAAACCTGAGCAAGATACTGCTTTCACAGCTCACTAGGTGAAACTTGTGTTTTTACCTTATTTTCAGCCAATACAAGTACATAGAAGTGAATTATATGTGCATTTCACTGAGTTTTCAAAACTGAACTAGACACTGGTTTTGCAAGTCACTAAGTGAATCTTCTGTTTTCAGCTTTTTCAAGCCAATGCAAGTATATAGAACTGAATGAAGCATGAATTTCAGTTTTGAAAACTGATCAAGACAGTGGTTTCACAGCTCCTTAGAACAAACTTGTGTTTTCCTATTGTTTTCATATACCCAGAAGTGAGTGAAGTATGTATTCATTCATTTTTAGAAAATGTGCAAAATCCTGATTTCATTCAGTTTTTCAAAACTGTCCAAGACTATGGTTTCACAGTTCACTCGGTGAAATATGTGTGTTTTCCCTTTGTTTTCAAGTCAATACAAGTAAAAGTAGTGAATGAAACATGTATTTCACTTAGTTTGTGAAACTGCAAGACCCTAGTTTCACAGACCAGTACCAATAACACACAGTAAATGTGTGTTATTTACCTTTTTTTGAAGACTACACAAGTACATAGAAGTGAATGAAACAAGTATTTCACTCAGTTTTACAAACTGAGCAAGACACTTTCACAGCTCACTAGGTGAAACTTGTCTTTCACCTTGTTTTCAAGTAAATACAAGTACAGAAAAGTGAATGAAGGATGTGTTTCACTCAGTTTATAAACTGAGCAAAACCCTAATTTTGCAGCTCATTATGTGACTCTTGTGTTTCCACCTTATTTTTAGTCAATACAGGTACATAGAAGTGAATGAAGCATGTGTTTCCCTCAGTTTTAGAAAATGGGCAAAACCCCAGTTTCACAGTTCATGAGGTGAAACTTGTGTTTTTCCATTGTTTTCAAGTCAACACAAGTATAAAGGAAAAGACCTATCACCCCTACCCCCAAAAGAGTATTTTACTCTAATATATTTAGGGCTGCAACTTTGTAAACAATGAATTCCTTTTGGCTTAATTTTAATTCCACAGATTTATTGGTAGCATTCCCTTGGCACTTTTTAAAAACTTTAAAATTAAAAACTCTAAAAATTTTCAGGATAAGATTCTGTAGCAACTCAGTACTAAGGTGAAGAGGGGAATCTATGAAAGGCTTGACTGCAAAGATGATGATACCATCCACATAGAAGCAGAAATAACAGTGGTAACTCATCATCAGTTCTTTAGCACAAATACAGTCTATTTGTTTATACAATATTTACCTTTTCAGCTGGAAGACTGTGTTCTTTCATGAATTGCTTCACTGTAGTAAGAACTTCCTGGCCTGTAATGGTCTGTACAAATTACCATTCGGTAGAATCACTCTGAGATAGTGCAGTACTAATAGTTCTTTACAAAATTTAAAAAGTTTACAGAAATGTCCAAAATCATTATTATACATTATAATGTTGTCTCCTCCCATCCTCTGAAAACATCCCTCAGAAGGAATTGCCATATGTTGTTTCTTTTAAAGTGTCTCATATTGTGGGGGTGAATGCAGAATCACTTTATTTGGAACATCAAACTTTAATGTTTAAGGAACTTTTTTGGGTAAAGCAAATAATCCTTGCACAAACTTAATCAATGTAAGTTTTGAATCCTTATTGAAGTCACCTGTCAAAGTTTTAAAATAAAGAAGCAAATAAATTGAACAAAAATTTAAGTTATGCCTAGGTATATATGCCTCACAAACACAATTGCTGGATGTCATTATAAACAAGGTCTTTAAAGATATTGTGATGTGCAACACAGGTGGTTATGTTGTGAAGATCAAAGATATCCCCTTTGTAAAATGAAATGTTAGAAATATCTGTGCTAATGTTGTATCAAGGGTATTTGTGGCTTAGGCAGAATTTTCAGTACAACATAATCCATGTATTAAGTGAGTGCTATGTAACATGCCACTTAGTTGGAAGGGTGATTGGCAACATGTGCCAGATGTCTTTAAAAACTGCTCCACTGATGGAGATGTTGATATTAAAGATATTTATGAAAGGGATGTGGCTGAAGCTTGATTGATTGGCCTCCTGTTTACTATATGGGAGGGCCTGAGTTCATTTCCTGGGGCCTCCTGGTGAAGACAGGCCGGCGGTGAGCTGATGGCCTGCATGGTGTGTGGCAAGCACAAGCAGCAAGGGGGGAATAAATAAAATAAATAAAAATTCTTTTTAAAAAAGATACTTATGAAATGTGTCAATAAAGTTCCATGAAGCATGATAATGGAAGAAAACAATATTTTGAAATTAATAATCATCTTATATAATATGTAATTTTAAATATGTGTGTGTAAATAACAAATAGCATAAGGAAATATTTGACAATTTTATCTATATCCTTAAGATTTTATGCATTGAAGTTGGCAAAAAAACCACTTTTTATTATGAATATGAGAATTTTCTTTATATTTGAGGTTACTTTCTTTTCAGGCATTAACAAGATTTACCAAACAAACTACTGTGGATTGCAGCAGGGATCCTGGTGTAAGCAATAAAAATAATTCTTACTCTCCTAAAGTTTATAACCTTCACATAACGATTATAAGTGCAACAGAAGCTCTAAATTGAAGCAAATCAATCTGCTTTGCTTTCCTTTTTGAAAGTTGTAGTCCATTTTCTGCCAGAGGTTTCATAATATTGGCAAACAGAAAGCTATTCTCAGATGAATTATTTCCCAGAAGTCATCTACTCTATACTCCCTATAAGTAAATAAAGAGAGCAATTAAATTCATTGAAAACCATCCTCCATTTACCTAATCTGTATATCCAATGTTTCTCACATATATAGATCACCCAGTAGGGAACAGATTCTAGTAAATTGACACATTAAGCTCACATGTTAGCAAGATGTAAAACAATCTATCAATTCTATAAATCTGCATGCAGGGATAATTACACCCCCTTAAATTAAAAAGTCATACATGGGGGCTGGCTGTAGCCCAGTTGGTAGGGCACTGGTTTACCACATAGGAGGCCCTGGGAATTCTTTTGCTTTTCTTCCATTCCACCACTTCTACTTTGGTCTTCATTTTTTTTCTCTCTCTCTCTTTTTTTTCTTCTTTCCATCTCTACTCTTCTCATCTGTCTGGCCTTTTAATTCGTTCTACTTTTTTTATCTCTATTTTGTTTCTTGTTTTATTTTTTCTACTCATTTGTCTGGCATTTCATTCATTATATTTTTTTCTATTTTATCTCTTGTTTTATTTTTTTCTATTCCACCTCCTTTTATTCTTATTCTTTTGTATTTTTTATGATTTTTACTCATATTACTTACTTTCCTAGCTCATGTATGATTCCTCTACTAACTTTTTTGTATCATTATTACTATTATGCTGCTTATTCTCTTCTTTTCTCTTTCCTTTTCTCTGGTCCTAATATTTTTTTTTCAAGGAAACACAGATAACAGCAAGTATATAGTATAAGAGGAACTAAGTATAAAAATTATCCATACCACACACAAAGAAACAACAAAATAAAACTCTAGAGTAGAAAGAGAAGCTAACTAACAAAATAAGCCCATCAAATATTACATGACTTTTCTGATATGAATTAAGAAAATCTAGACAACTCAGAGACTGAGAAACTGGAAGATAGATTTACAGGAAGTAGAAAGCAAAAAGAAGGTTGTGAACCAATGCCCACATGGACAAAACCTAAAATAAGGTGGAAGTGAGTAGTTGGGCAGTGAAGGGATATGACAGGGGTGTAGGGATACTATTGGGTTGGGTGTTGCAAGTTTGGCAGGGGGTTAATGTGGGGAGGATGGGGTGGACAGTCCATCAAACTGGGGGGAGGGTTGTGGGAGGGAGCAAGTGAACACTGGAGATGGGTGGGCACATGGATGAAACTACAATGAGAAAACCCTTTTGGCAATATGACAAGGAAGTGTAACTTGTTTAGGGTATTGGATGGGAGCCTTTGGGACAGGGCACACCTGTGGCAGTCTTCAAGAGAATGTGTGAGTGGTCATTTTGTCATAGCATGCTGCATCAGTGGGGGAGACCCACATAATGAGTGGGAAAGAGTTGGACTTCCATCCTGGGGAGGCCCAATATGTTCTCAAACAGAGGGGACAGTGTCTATTGAGAGCATGGGCAGTTCCTAGTATGGGAGAGCAGAGTGGTGTGCCAAGCCCTCATAATTGTAGCAAATATCTATGACCTTTGTACTTGAAGGAGTGAAGCCCGGTGGTCACCATGAACCTTGAGGGGAGGGGGAGGGAGGAATATAATAGATGGAAGAGGGGTATTTAGGGGGCAATGGAAGTGTTCTGCATGATCTTGCAATGATGGATACAAGCCATGTTAAATTTCATCAAAAATTTATAAAAGTGTATGGTCTAAAATGTAAACCATAACGTAAACCATTGACCATGGTTAGTAGATGTGTTTCAGTGTTTTTATATCAGTTGTAAAAAAATGTACCATCCACATGAAAAATGGTTATTAATAGGGAAGGGGTAAAGCTGGAGGATGTTGGATATATGGGAGTCCCCTATATTCTGTATGTAACTAAAATTTCTTTGAAGACAAAAAAGGTAAGACACTGGGGAAGAAATGGAAGAAAATGCCACTGTACATACAAGATAACAGATATTAGAGTGATGAAAGACAAAACGTCAAAAAATTTTTAAATATTTTTCATTTTTAATACCTTCATTTTTTAGTTTTTCTAAATTATTGTGTGTTTTATTTCTTATGTTTAAACATAT
>PVKH010047900.1:0-10262 GCA_004027955.1 Chaetophractus vellerosus | reverse complement strand
TTGTTGCCTCATCTTGCTGAGTCAGCTCACCGCACAGCATGGGCCAGCTTGCCTTCACCAAGAGGCCCCCAGAATGGAACCAGGGTCTCCCATATGGTAAACAGGAGCCCAACCAATTGAGCCACAGCCGTTTCCCCCATTTACTTTAAAATGTCAGTATCACTTTGATGTGAAGAACGTCCCTCAGTTAGAGAGAATTATACAATTGTCTATTTTAAAACTGTTTTTAACAAAAACTTCTTAAGTTTGCTGCTTGTTCTGGAAAATGTTTAGCTTTTACGATGAATTAAGTTGGTTATTACTGGAAAAGACTAACTACATAGCAGTTCATTGCTGGTATCCCTTTTTGATGGCCACATATAACACAGACCCCTGGTCACATATAAACCAGACAAGAGCTGATAATCCCTTTTCTTCTTTCATGGCTCATCTGGAACCCACCTGCCCAGAGGTCCTAGCTTGCAGCCAGTGAGGGCCCCTCTCACACACACTTCTTTAGGGAGCCATTTCTCTTCTTATTTCCACTTCTCTTATCAGGCAAATCTCCTCCCGCTCCCCCAACTCCACCACAGGTTCAGCAGAAGTAACTGTTCAAATACACTGACCACATGCAATTTGGTTGTCAGAATGGCTCACTTTTAGTTTTACCTGGGTTAACCTTCGCCAAACTTCTGATAACCTTATGAGAAATTTAAACTATTTGGTATTAAGACAACAGTGTTTAAAAATGAGAACAGATGTTCAAATTTTGAATTTTTCTCCACGGACAATGGTGTCACACTGTCATTCTAGCTGGATGCCTAAAGAAAACTGATGGCTGCAGGGATCATAAATTTTAAATCCTTTGATTTGTTCTGATCATACTTCTGAAGCTTAAACCTTCATCTTCTAATTTCTACAAATCATTCCCTTCTTTAATCATCAATGGTTTCACTGAACCATGAACTACTCAGAAGGGTTCCATCATTTCAGAGGGTTAGCTTTCCTCCAAAGTTATCTTACATTCTTTTATTTTCTTTTTCACCAATCTTACATAACTGGCCAGGAACAATCCACAAACCTAAAGGATTTGTTCTCTGCACTGTGGCATATGATTTTCCTCCCTCAGAGATTACTCCTAATTTTTAGTTTTACAGTATATTAAATCCCAAAGCCACCAAAAGGTCCAGAAACCCCAATCTGCTAAAGCACTGAATATTAAAATACAGTATGAGAGCAAAGAGATTCCTGACCTAAAAAAGAAAAACCGCAAAAATAGACAAATGGGCATTTCCAGCAGGACAATGCCAATGCGGCTGTCATACGAGGCAGTGTCTGCATAATATAACAAAAACAAAACCTTTTAACTAACTGAATACATCTTAATTTTATTAGATATCACTGCAATGCTCTAGGATTCTAAGACAATTAAGATACATTTAAATTATCAAGCTCAGTTTACTCCATATCTGAGGGGAGGAGAAGAAAGAGCTAGTCAAAACAAAACACAAACTTATTAATTTCCTTTCTTTTAAAGTCTTGTTTTCATTTCCCTTCATTTCAAAAGGAAATGGTCATTAATTCATGGCGACTGGGCTTGCAGCAGAGGATGCTCTCCTCTTCACAATAAAACTATATGTGTTCATTTGTATACCAGTGAAATTTGACAGAACTACTCATTGGCCTAGGAACCAATAGTTCTCTCTGTTTTGAAACCTGTAAACATTAATTGCATTAATACAAGTATCACATTTAACAGTCTTTCATTTATAAGCCTTGAAAATTAACACAAATTAAACAGGGTTTTATGTACTATGCATGAAAACTTTAAATATATATATTTTACAGAATATTAATATCCTGAATAAAAAGACGGCTAGAAGAACCTCTACTAAAAAAAAAATTACTTAGGTCATATTATGTCTGTTATGATTATAAAAGGTATTGGAGGACTGAAACTATTACCTGTTAGACAATTACTCAAACCATCAATCTGTAAAAATAAATGAATTACTGTGGCAGTGTGATATTACTTATGGAATTCCAAAAAGAGATATTATGTTTTTAAACTGGTCTGTTCCTCTGGAAGTGATACCCTTTGACTATATTAGATTCAGCTGAGATGTTTTTGACTAAATTATGCTAAGATTAGGGCTTTGATTTGACCACATCATTAGGGCGTGCAGAGGTGAGTCCCTGCCCCCTTGGTGGGCTGATAAAACAGACTCTCACACAGTAGTAGATACACAGAGAAGAACTCAGAGGAAGAGAGACAGCTCATTAGACCCAGCAGGGGCCCTGGGAAAAGAGATGAACTTGATAGTCTGCAGCTGACCTTGTGAAGAGAACAGAGAAGCTAAGCCCAGAAAGAAACGAGGCCTCCAGCCTACAGGTGAGATAGGAAGAAACTGGGCCAAAAGAGCCTTAAGAGTAAGAGGAAGGCTGAACATTTGCAGACATCACTTGCCAGCTTGTTTCAACACGTGGCAACAGTTTGGTGAGGAAGTAACTTTGAGCTGGACTCTCTAGGGCCTGGTAACTGTAAGCTTCCACCCCAAATAAATACCCTTTATAAAAGCCAAGAGATTTCTGGTACTTTGCATCAGCACCCCTTTTGGCTAACTAGTACAGGAGTACTGTTTCTCACATATCATATATTTATATTGCCACCTTGTGGAAACCAGTAAATTAAATTTACCCACTGCTGTCAAACAGGAAAATATATCAGTTCTTTTCAATTGTGTCATTACATGTGCTATCTCATTGCCTTTGGTTCTTCAGAAAGAAGGATGTGTCTGCTAAACTGTAGCAAATACATCAACATACTTTGGTGTGTACCAGAAGCAGGATATGACACTGAGGATTTGCAACCTGGCTGGATGGAATGGCAGAGTACCTAAATGTTATTGAGCGTCTCTTCCCCCACAAGAAAAGCTCTCATCAGGCTATAGAGACTTACTCAAAAGCAAATACTGGAGGGGGTTTCTGCTCAGGATGTAGAGCGCTGGGAAAAGGGTTGTGGTGAGAAGGAAATTCATATCTCTAAATGCTTAGATTAAAAGAAATCTCAAATCAGAGAACTAACCTCACAACTGGAGAATCTGAAAAAGAGCAAATTAAACCCAAAGAGAGCAGAAGGAAGAGAATAAAGATTAAAGTGGAGATAAACAGAAATAGAGAATAAGAAAACAACAGAGAGAATCAAGAAAACCAAAAAACTGCTTCTTTGAAAAGATCAATAAAATCGACAAAGATTTAGTTAGACTGAAGAAAAAGACGGACACAAATAAATAAAACCAAAAATGAAAAGGGGGACATTATTACCAACTCCACTGAAAGAAAAAGGAGTATGAAGAGGATACTATGAACAACTGTGTGTTAACAAATTAGATAACCTAAATGCAAAGGACTAATTCCTAGAAACACACAAACTATCTATGCTGACTCAAGAAGAAACAGAAGATCACAACAAACCAGTGACTAGTAAAGAGATTGAATTAGTTCATCAAAAACCTCCCAACAAAGAAAAGCCCAGGGTCAGATGGCTTCATAGGAAAATTTCACTAAACATTTTCAGAAGAATGAACACCAATCCTGCTCAAACGCTTCCAAAAAATTGAAGGAGGGAACACTACTAACTCATTCTACAAAGCCAACATCACCCTCATACCAAAGCAAGATAAAGATACCTCAAGAAAAGAAAATTACTGATCAATATCTCTTATGAATATAGATGCAAAAATCCTCAAAAAATACTAGCAATCCAAATCCAAGAGCGTATTAAAAGAATTATGCACCATGATCAAGTGAGAATTATATCTGGTATGCAAGGTTGTTCAATATAAGAAAATCAATGTAATGTACCACATTAACAGAATGAAGGGAAAAAACACAAGATCATCTCAATTGATGCAGAAAAGGCATTTGACAAAATCCAGCACCCTTTCTTGATAAAAAAACACTTAAAAACTAGGAATACATGCAAGGTGTTTGTGATGGAGTCATGTAAGGGACCCCTGTATGATGATATGCATGTTTGTTTTGTAAGCTCACAACTTTTACTATATACTTATTGCTTATGTATGTTCATGTATGAATGCTATACTTCAATAAATTGTTTTTAAAATGAAAAAAAAAGTCTGCTTGAACTCGTAAAAAACAAACTCAGAATAAAAGGAAACTTTTTCAACATGATAATGGGCATATATGAAAAACTCCTACTTAATGGTAAAAGACTGAAAGCTTTCCTTGTAAGATCAGCAACAAGACAACACTGTCACGATTATCATTCATCATCATACTGGAAGATCTAGCCCAAGCAATTATGCAAGAAAAACAAATAAAAGGCATCCAAATTGGAAAAGAAGTAGAACTTTCCCAAATTTACAGATGTCAATAAAGATAATGCTCCAAGGCCGTTTTCACAGCTTTTGTTTGTTTGCTTTAAATGCTATTACAGCCAGATTAACACACATTTGACCAAATATTTCCAAAGCAGTAGTGCAACACACAATGGAGTTTTCCATTCAGTATCTTAAGCACAAAGAGAGGCTATATTTATAGTAGTTAATGTGATCAAATTTTAAACAAAAGCAATTAAAAAAAAGGGAAAAACAGCAAACGTTTTCCATGCTATTCCCATAGACCTTATTTGTAAGTACAAGACAGGGAAACAAACACTGTGCAAAATGTTTTTGTATGGCCAACTTATTTTTTTTGAGGTTCCAGGGCCAGGGATTGAACCCAGGACCTCGTATGTGGAAAGTCAGCGCTCAACCACTGAGCCACACTGGCTCCCCTGAGTTGGTTTTTTTGTTTTTTGTTTGCCTTTTTCTTTTTTTAGGAGGCATAACTATAAACCCCCTGGAAGAAAACAAAGGGAAGCATCTTCAGGACTTTGTGTTAGGCAATGGTTTATTAACTTTAACCCTAGGTGCAAGCAGCAAAAGTCAAACTTAAAAACTGTGCCTCAAAAAACTTTACCATGAAAGTAAAATGACAACATACACAATGTGAGAAAATATTTGGAAAACGCATACCCAACAAGGGTTTAATATCCAGAATAAAGAAATCCTTCAACTCAACAAAAAAGAAAAACTTTATTTAAAAACGTGCAGAAGACTTGAACAGACGTTTCTCCAAAGAAGATAAATAAATGGCCACAAAACACATGAAAAGATTCTCAACATCACTAGCCATTAGGGAAATGCAAATCAAAACCACAGTGAGATATCATTTCACTCACTAGAAGGGTTACTATTTAAAAAAAAAAAAAAACATAGAAAATCATACATGTTGGAGAGGATGGGGCGAAATAGGAACACTCATTCATTGCTGGTGGGAATGTAAAATGGCACAGCCACTGTGGAAGACAGTACCTCAGAAAGTTAAATGTAGAATTATCATATGACCTGGCATAAACCTAAGAGAACTGAAAACAGGAACTTGAGCAGATATTTGCACACTGATGTTCATAATGGCATTATTCACAATTGCCAAAAGATGGAAGCAACCCAAGTGCCCATCAACTGATGAATGTGGTATATAAACAAAATGGAATATTATTCAGCTGTAAAAAGAAATGAAGTCAATACATATGACAACAGGGATGAACCTTGAAGACCTTATGTTAAGTGAAATAAGCCAGACTCAAAAGGACAAATATTTGCATGATCTCCCTGATATGAAATAGAATAAGCAAACTCATAGAGTCGGAATATATGTTACCAGAGGATAGGGAGGGAGTATGGAATAGGGCTTTAAAAGGGTTAAAATGTACAGTTTCTATTTGGCATAATGGAAAAGTTTTGGTAATGGACGGTGGTGATGGTAGCACAACATTGTGAATGTAATTAACAGCACTGAATTATATATGTGAATGTGCTTAAAAGGGGAAATGTATATGTTACTAGAATTAAAAAAAAAATCCAACAAATTGCACAACAGTGAACCCTAGGTTAAACCATGGGCTATAGTTAATAGTACAATTATAAAAATGTGCTTTCATCAAATGTTACAAACTTAGCACACCAATGTAAAGTATTAATAATAGGGTGGTATGTGTGAACCCTGTATTTTATACATGATTTTTCACAATTTCACTAATTAAAAAAAGCAAAACAAAAAACCCCCACATGACACAAAAACTGACAGAACCGAAGGGGGAAATAGATAAAATCACAATTGAAATTGGAGATTTCAACACTCCTCTCTAATTGAAAGAACAAGAGAAAGAAAGGCAGTTAAGAATATAGGACTGAACAGCTCAATGAACCAATTTAACCTACTTGCCATTTGCAGAACGCTCCACCCAACAGGGCAGAATACACACATTTTTCAAGTGCACACGGACCATTTACCAAGACAAACCATATTCTAAGCCATTAATCAAACCTAAAGAAATGTGAACAAGCAGAAATCATGCAAAGTTATGGTCAACGAACTTAAAAGAATTAAACTAGAAATCAATAACGGAAAGATATCTGAAAAATCCCCAAATATTCAGAAATTAAACAGCACAATTCTAAATTACACACAGGTGAAAAAAGTCTCAGGTGATTTTAAGTTGAATGAAGAAAAAAATACAACATCAAAATTTGTAAGATGCAGAAAAAGCAGTGCTTAGAAGTAAATTTATAGCAGTAAATGCTTACATTAAAAAAGAATCTCCAATCAGTGATCTAAATTTCTACTATAAAATGAGAAAAAGAGCAAATTAAAGCCAAAACAAGAGAAGGAAGGAGGAAATAAACAGCAGAAACCAGTGACACTGAAAACAGAAACACAAGGGAAAAAATTCAATCAAACCAAAAGCTGGATCTTTGTAAAGAACAATAAAATCGATAAACTTCTAGTCAGACTTACTGTGGCAGTTTGAGATTGTTTTATGAATCCAAAAAAAAAAAAAAAGAGATTATGTTTGTAAACTAATCTATTCCTCTAGCTGTGATACCCCTTGATGGCATTAAATTCAAAGGGGCCTTTGATTAGATTGCTCGGTAAGACTGATTTAGGGCTTTTGATTGGACTGTGTCAGTGAGGGTGACTCAGGATGAGTTTCCACCCCCTTGCTGGGTCTGAAATAAATGGAAACACAGACAGATACAGGAAAAGGAAGCTGCCATGTCTGATCCTGCCATGTAAAAGAGAGGACTAGAGAACTGCTTAAGCACGAAGCTGCAAGAGGCTGGGCCCATGGAGCAGCTCAAGAGGAGACGAGCCCTATTATATGCCTGATCGCTTACAGATGAACTCAGAAGGAAAGTCGAACAGCCAAGACTGATATGGGAGGCCTGGAAAGAGACAAGCCCTATGCGTGGTTGCCCTCAGCTAAGATCAAACCCCGGCAGAGATCACTGGTCAACTTGCTTCAACACGCAGCAGATGACTGGTGAGAAAGCATCTCTGATGTTGCCTCGGTTTGGACTTTTCACGGCTTTGTAACTATAAGCTTTCTAAAAGCCAACCCATTTCTGGTACTTTGCATTGGCAGCCCTCTGGCAAACTAAACCACTTACCAAGAAGAAAAGAGAAGACATAAATTACCAATATCAGGAATGAAAAAAGGAACATCACTATAAATCCATTCAGATGTTAAAAGGATAATAAGGAAATACTGTGAGCCCATACATTTGACAATTTAGATGGACTAGACCCTCATTCACTCAAGAAAAAGATAACCTGAATAGTACTAAATCTTTTAAAAGAAATGGAGCTCATTGTTAAAAACTTCCAACAAAGAAAACTCCAGGTTAAAATGGTTTCACTGGCAAATTCTAATAAATGTTTAGGAAGAAACAGTGCCAATTCTAGACAATTTCTTTGAGAAAATAGAAGAGGGATGACTTCTCAATTGATTTTGAGACCAGCATTACTCCAAGCCATTACAAGACAAGAGAACTGCAGATCAGTATCTCCAACGGACATAAAAATCAACAAAATGTTAGCAAATCTAATCTAGCAATATATAAAAAGAATCATACATCACAACAAAGTAAGGTTTATCCCAGAATGGAAAGGTGGTTTAACATTCAAAAAAACCCAATCAATGTAGTTCATTGTAATAACAGACTAAAGGAAGAAAACCATATATGGTCATCACAAAAGATGTAGTAAAAGCATTTGACAAAAATTAAGCATCCATTTGTTTTGTAAAAAACAAAACAGGGAGTGAAAGTGGCTCAAGCAGTTGAGTGCCCACCCCCCAAATGGGAGGTCCTGGTTCAGTTCCCAGAGCCTCCTAAACAAGCAAAAAACAACAACAAGAAAACAGCAGACAAGGTACAAAACCAACAAGCAAAACAGACAAGGGAGCCAACTCAGGAGAGCCGATGTGGCTCAGTAGTTGAGAACCGCCCTCCTGCATACGAGGTTCTGGGTTCAATACCCGGTCCCAGTACCTCAATGACCAAAACAAAACAAAAACTCTCAGCAAACTAGGAATAGAAGGGAACATCTTCAACTTGATAAAAGGCATATACAAAACACCTACAGTTAATGTTATACTTAATGCTAAAACTGAATGCTTTCTCTCAGAGATGCTAATGAACTGGGGTGGGAGAGGAACTGACTACAAAGACTCAGCAAGAAGGGATTTTTGGGGTGAAGGACCTGTTCTATATCATGCCTGAGGAGGACTCTATGCATCTGTCAAAACTTGAAGAACTATATATCACGAAGAATGAATTTTATTGCATATAAACATTTAAAAAATAGACAAAAATTGTATACTACAATTACAAGTTGGTAAAATACACATAGGATAACTGATAACTATAACTGATAATTACAATTACAAACAATTAGGGTGTTAGAATGAATGGTTTTATTTTTTTTCTCTATTTTCCAAATTTTGCAACATGGCCAGATTATATTTATATATGTTTTTAAAAGGCATATTATTTACATTACTTTCTTGGTCCAGTACTTAATACTGGGATTCCAAATTAAACTAAGAATGCCAAAATAACTTTGGCAAAACAACATAACTGCACAAGATGATATACTTTTTGCTGAGATGATCACTTTTTTCTCTTCACTAGTTTTTCTGAACTCTAGAGAGACCTCAGTGTTCTGTTGTCTCCTTTTCACAGTACACATGGCCCTCCGTGTCAATAATGTGGTCCTGAGTTTCCACTAAAGACAATGCTCAGAAGCATGACTAGGAACATTGAGGATCTTCACTCCTGGGTCATCCATCTCGCTCAGGGAGACTATTACAACAACAGGGCATTTACCCACAGGCAGCAAGAGTCTTTGTTGCTATAAGTTCAATATGCAGTGGGTTACATGGAGATGAGTCTCACCTGGTTTAACAAGTCAAAAAGGAGCCCCACTTAAAATCCTGGATTATCCACATAAAGATAAGAAAGCTTACAACCCAACTTTTTACAATGCCACAGGTAGGGTGCTGAGAGGGGAATTTCCACAAAAAACAGAATTGAATTTACCTTGTTTTCTTTTTAGTTGAAGAGAGCAGTTTAATGGACTGAAGGAGAAGAAATGACAACCGAGATTCAAATATACTGAGGAGTTTTATTACTTCTTCTCGATTAAGACTTGGAGAAGAATCAGTAGCTGGAACAGTCTCATCACTTTTAGGCTAAAAAACCAAAAAGTTATTGAATTGCTTTAATGAAAATCCAAACCAAACAAACAAAAAATAAACCTGAGACAAGTCTGATAGACTAAAACACACAATAAAAATGTCTCACAACTAGTAGGCACTTATGTAGAAGAAATTAATCCTGAATGAGATTAATCCTGAGATGTTAAAGGGGTAACACAGAGATGGGTACTACACAGGATTAGATGAGCCTGGGCTAGGGGAGTAATAGGCCGGTTCACCACAGGGACCGAGGGCAGCTTTTAGCACCAGCAGAAGGAAGCTTGAATGCCAAAATGCCTGGCAAACTACACAGGCCTTCCCAAGGAATCTGCTTAAGCCCATCTGCCTTTCAACAACTGCTCCCAGGAAGCTTAGTGGAAATTTTATTTTATTTATTTATTTATTTTTTAAAGATTTATTTATTTTATTACATATCTCCCCTTCCCCCCGCTGCGGCGACGCGCCGAGAGTGGTCACTGCGCAGGCGCGGCTTTCCCCGCTTGTGGGCGGTCTCTGCGTCCGTTCACGGCCGGCTTTTCAGTTCGCGGGTGGCTGGCTGCGCTCCATCCGCAGGCGACCTGCCTTGCCCGTGGCGGCTCTTGCCATGTCCGTGGCAGCTTCTTGCCCTGCCCACGGCAGCTCCGGCCCGCCCATGGCGGCTTGCCATTCTCAAGGC
>PVKH010047899.1:0-10259 GCA_004027955.1 Chaetophractus vellerosus | reverse complement strand
ATATATATATATATATTTCCAAAAATGCTTATGAACTCTCAAACATTCTCAAGAGGGTAGAGCATGCCCCAGAAGGGCTTGTCAGAATTTCCAGGAATGCATACAGGACCGAAGATGCTCTAAGGTTTTAAGGTCTGTGAGGATAGAAAACGTGATTCTTGTTTTCTGATGAACATCTATGCCTAGTGTACTCTAGGACACATAGGAGAAGCTCAGTAGATATTTGCTGAATAATTTAGGAAATGTATGAATCAGGGAAGGATTAAGTAAGAAAATGAAAGATAATGACCTCTGATTGACGAACATGGTTTAAATAATTTCAGATGTTTTCTGTATATAGAGATGTGATTTCTACTTTCCCAAGTTTGGATCATACTATATTGAGTGTTTCTAACCAGTTTTTTAAATTGATCAGTATATTACGAGCATTTCCTAAGTCATTAATTGTTACAGCATGATATTAATGGGTAGGTAATATTCCATTTTATGAATGTTCTGCCATAATTCTAAAAATTTTCAGTCAGTGTATATATTGTTTCTAATGTTTTCACATGTATAAATAACATTGTAATAGTACGTGTGTACTTATGTATTTAATTACGGACTTAAGATTCCCACATATCTCAAAATAAATTGTACATATGCCATGTGATCTTCCGGAAAGGTTTTTCCAACTAAATTCTGCCAGCCGTTGTAGAATACCCTTTTTACTAAAGCTTAGCTTGTACTGGG
Organism: Chaetophractus vellerosus; assembly: GCA_004027955.1. Taxonomy (NCBI): domain Eukaryota; kingdom Metazoa; phylum Chordata; class Mammalia; order Cingulata; family Chlamyphoridae; genus Chaetophractus; species Chaetophractus vellerosus. Next base: position 9,527 of record PVKH010047899.1, on the reverse strand, counting down.
GAGAGTATTATATAATTTTCCTTTGCTATTTGATACCTGAAAGTGAAATTGCATTGTTCTTTTCATTTCAATTTTTCTAATAACTCAGAAGAATAAACATTTTCTTAAAAGTTTATTGGCTGCAAACACAGCTGATCTAACCTGTTTTGTAGGTAGTTCATCACTTTTATCCTGCTTCCTTGTTCATGCTTGCTATATGAGAGGTATTTATTTGCAATTGGCAAGGTACGTGCATTCTCCCTTCCCTCCACAATGTATATATGCTGCGTGCTAGAATCCTTCCCTCAGATCTTAAGCTGAGGGATGTAGTTGTACACATCCATAGAGAAATATCTGGAGTCACCTGGTGCGGCAGGGACAAGCCAAACACATTTCACTTTCCTCACGGGCACACAGCTTGGCCACATTTTCTGGCATTCCCTGCCGTTACACAGATGTGACATACACTACCCTCCACGGCCGATCTATAAAATCCTCCTGCCCTTTCTCTTGCTTTCTCATTTTGCCAGCTGAATGGAGACGACGCCAGTCCTAGAGGAACCAGAAGGACACAGCGAATTATTTCACGTTAGGCTAAGGAGTCATTTCCTGCTTCTGCTGACTGAGCTTCCTACTCTAAGGGAATCTATTCTTGCAAAAATTAAACTATCCATAGTTCTTTCATTTAAGAAACAAACAAAAATTACCATTCCCAGAATGCTCCACTCCCTTTTGCGTGCTGCACTCCTGGCTTAGAGGGTGGGAATTGATGAGTGCATTCCCTGGTCAGGTTAATAATTTGGTGACTCTTTAAATAACTAGTCTTTAAGTCTTTCTTAAATATTATGTATCCAAGGTGGTGAGAAAGTCATTTTCTATAATAAAATTAGAACTCCTCTTGCTCGATAATTGCAGAAAAGTATTGATCCCATGTACAAAATGCAGTGTAACTGTTTAAATGATTAGAAACCGTCTTGCATGTCATAATTTTCCATCACCTATGACTGAATCACATCCATTATTCACACTCACTAAGGCTGCATGTAACATCAATATAGTTACAAAGGCTTGTTTCCACTTTTATTTTTCTTCTTTCTGATTTTCATATGAGCAAAAGTTATCCCATGCTTCAGTTGTTCTAATTTTCCCTTTTTTAGTATGTGCTATTTTCTAAATGAGACAACTCCTTGGAAGGTATATTAAAAGGTCAAAAATATTAATCACATAATAAATTATGTATATACCTAGTCAACACCACAAGAGTATATATTGTTTTGTTTCAGGGTGTCAGTTCATTGTGACTGCTGCCTTCCAGAGAACGGTAGATGGCTTATCCAGGCTTAGTGAAGAACCTAATTCATGCCTCACAACTTACATGTATGTTTCCATAAATATGCAGCATAACAGGTCTGCTTCGCATTAGAGTCTGTGCTTTAGTAGGAGCAGAACAACTTCACATTACATCTATTGGGGAAAGAGACTATGGGAACACTTGAGTTCATTGGAACCATGTTTCAAATATACTCAAGTAGTGTTTTAGCATCCTTTATAGAGCATCTCCTGGTAGTGGCCCAGCGGGTCCACAATTCCTTCCTTTCTTCCCCCTGAGCTCACATCCTCAGGAGATGCTGGGTCCAGGCCACTGCTGCTGTCAGACATGCTGCATTGGGGTCTCATTTTATATACCTATGTTCTTACCCCCAGGATCTTGGGGTTGCATTGGCCCTGCTCGTCGTAGAAGTAGAGGCATAGCTTACCATTTCTGGTTGGGTAGATCCTTGGGCTCAAAGCCAGGAGCCTGGTGGTAGGACTGTGCACGTGTCTCTTCCCCTTCCTTTGGGCTCTCAGGTTTTCTCTTTCTCAGCAACAAAGGATGGTCCTATGCCAGTTGGCGAGCATTATTCCTTTTATTGGGCATTCGGTTGGATATTAATTTTATCTTCTACATGTTGTGCTTGGTTAAATTTATTAGTTCTTTTTGTTGTTGTTTTTTATTTATCGAAGTATATCACTTATACATGAACATACATAAAAAATGTTTGCTTTGTAAGTTCACAACTTTTACTATACACTTATTGTTTATGTATGTTCATGTATAAATGATATAAAAATAATAATAATAGGGTGAGTTGGGGAAAATACTCTGGTTAGTAGTAATATTGTAAGGATGCTCTTTAATCATTAGTTTAAAATGTTTCACAACAATGCAAGGTATTGGTGGTAGGGTGAGGTATGAGATCCCTGTATGATGTTATGTATGTTTGTTTTGTAAGTTCACAACTATTGCTATACACTTATTATTTATGTATGTTCATGTATGAGTGATATAATTCATTTGTTTTTTAATGGAACGTGTGAAGTACTCCACTGCCAGCCAGACGACATCTGGGAGGGGACTTTCCCTCTTGGTTCTAACATACTGTGGTCCTAATAATGTTGCATTTGAAGGATTTCTGACACACTGAGACAATTCGGCTCTGTAAGGATAGCTGACCTAGGCAGGGAATTCCTTCCTGAAGAAAGCACATGTAAGTTGAGGCCTGACATCTCAGTCAATGAGTCTCACAATGGGGCCCACAGGCGTCTGAGTTTTCTATTTTTTCCTGGAGTTACGTTTTTGTGATTGATGCTCACACACTCATACACATCTCTATATGTGTGAGTGTGTGGGTGTATATATTTTATATATACTATACATATACTTTAAATATTGTGTTTGTATGGTTCATATAGAGATATAGATATTATATCTATATCTATCTATCCATATCTATCTGTCTATCTATCTATCTATCTATCTATCTATCTATCTATCTATCTATCTATCTATCCTAAAGTATCAGAATGTCCAGATGAACAATTTATGATGGGCTAACATCAAGGGATTTTAGTGACAGGATTTTTTAAAATTTCAGTTCATGAGAAAATGCCCCAATTCTTCTGGTTGGGAATATCATGCTACATTGCGCATAGAAAGAAACATGCACCTAAGCGATCTACTGTGCCAAGTGCAGAATGGATGGCACCCGGTGCCATGCAGAAATTCATCACCACTCAGTGAAGGGTATAGATGTCCCAAACACAAAGATATCTGAGCTGTAGAAGTTGGGATGCTATGTCATATTTCAAGTGCAGGTGTACTCGGGAAAACAATAGGAGCTCTTGTGGCATATAATTTTTTTTTAAACAAGTATTCCTGATCTTCCTGCGGTTGTCATGGCTTCCTGTAGGAAAAGTAGACTCCTCTTCTGTGGCCATATGACTCGTTTTGACCAAAGAGACATAGGCACAAACGACAATGTGCCAGTTGTAGAAGTTTTTCGTGGCCATGCAGATTTCTGTTCACTGCTTCCTGGCTCTTTGGCCATTGTAGCCACAGTCCCTAAAACGTGAGGACATAGAGCAGAATTAAACCCAAGCCAAGTCAAGACCTTCTGACCCACAGTCGCTCACAGTTGCTTGAAAGAAAACTAAATTCGTGTTGTAAGCCACTAACATTTGAGCTTGTTGACCAGCATTATCATAGCAGAACCTGACTAACACAGCCATCACGTTAATGTTCTTAGTTTGAATTATACTGGTTTTATATTGTATTTCTTTTATAAATTTATTTTGACTGAATAATTACATATAAGCTATTAATATAGGGAGTCTAATCTAACACTCTGCTTTATGTACCAAAGAGCAAAAATATTTATGATTTATGCCAATTTATGTTTCTTTTAGGACCACATTCATTAGTCATGTTTGAGAAGTACTGAATTACGTGGCAGGGTGATGCAAATGGAGAATAATTCTTGACCAAGTGAACTGCCACAAAGCAATAAGAGCCAGATGCTCTAGGGTCATATCTTAAATGCTATTAAAAGATGACTGAAAAGTAGGCAAACTGTTGTGGTTAGGGGAGAGGGATAGGGGAGGAGGAATGGGTTCTGTGTAAAGTGTGCTTCTCTGAGCAAGCACTGGAGGTTTGCAGTAAACTTGGTCTGTCTATTATATGGCTGTGTCCTAGGGACTAATGAGCGAGAACTAGCTAAGATGTCTCATTTTGCTTTTTAAAATATCTTGGATCTAATGTTTTATGTTTTAAAATATAAAATATTTTATATAAGGGAACCATCTCATTTCCCATGGATAGAAATTGACTGACTTGACACTGTCTACTCATTTTGAAACTGAATAATTTAACTTGCTTTTATTAGTTTTGAAGTTGCTCTATAAACATCTACTTTTCTACTTTTGGGTGCCCTCAAATTTAAAAGACTGATACAGGAATATTAGGGATTTTCCTCTGAAATAAAGGAAATATATTGGTTTAGGAAAAGACAGGCTTTGCCTTTAACAAGTCAAATATGGAAATCTTAAAAGCCACATAATCTTTTTACAAAGATAATTTTTTTTACAATAAATACATATTTATATAGTATATAAATACAAATGTGTGTGTGCATTATATTTGTTTTCTTTCCTTCCTTCCTTCCTTCCTTCCTTCCTTCCTTCCTTCCTTCCTTCCTTCCTTCCTTCCTTCCTTTCTTTCTTTCTTTCTTTTTCTTTCTTTCTTTTCTTTCTTTTCTTTCTTTCTTTCCTCCAGAACTGAACCATTCACCAACCATAATATCCTTACATGGAAAGGAGCAATTTTAAGAAGGCACCCATGTATTAGAAATGGCAATAAAATAATAGCTCTGAAAATTAAAGTAAGTGGCAGGAATACAAGAGACCTATATCCCAGTGAGGCCCAAAGCCTTTCTTCTTGGGAAGATCCTATGGTTAGCTTCTGAAAACTTTCAGTTTCTACTTTATTACTCCTTCCCTCAACCCCTTTTCTTTCTTTTGTACATTTTCCACATTCACCCAGGTGGACCTTAATATGCTGTTAACATCCCAGCTATGGAGACTTTTCACAGCTAAATATGAAACAAGGGGCTAAGAAAGGCAATGGAGCTTATCTGTAGTAGAAGAAACACTGAACTGAGAGCTGGAGCCATTCTCCAACTAGACCAATGTGAACATGGTTAATTTTTGCACTATTAATTTCCTGATGAAGAAAGAACTGAAGCTGTTTGGTTCAGGAATAATGATAAGTGATATAATTTCTCAGATAAAGAGGATAGTTACAAATTAAGAGTAGACATTGTAAGGGGTGGGGGAAAACATGTAAAATTCTTATCATCTATCCATCCCTTTAATCAGCTAAAATTAACTGAGTGCTTCTAATTGAATAAGTTTCCATCCCTATGTATGGACGCTTCCTGCATAAATGCCATTGTGTTATGTTATGATCTGGCTGCCTTCCACAGGATTAAAGATCAGGGCCCCCTCTGAGTAAGGGTTGGTGCCTTTGCTGATCCTAGGAGAGGGAACAGTTCCCAATACCAGGCTTCTGTGGTTGTGAAAAGGGGAATTCAGGTCCTCAGAGTGGAAAATCAACTTAAAAGGTTGGCCCCTTTGTCTTGTGGTTTTGCTCCTCTAGATCTGGACTTTGAGGAATATTCCCAGGCATTAGCAGGTGATGTCCTTAGGTGGATAGGTGGATGGGGCCTGGGGTCATAATTCTTTGACTGTGAGCTTAAAGGAGATAAACGGAATTTTGTGAAATAGATAGTCATTTTCATTGTCATAGAAGCTCTCGTAAAGGTTTGCTGATCTGAGCCAGCCAATCTTAAAAGTAAGGGGATATTTATGAGGCCAGATTGGGACTGAAATAGTGCCACTGTGAAGCCAGCCTCATGGTGGAAGTGGTGGGATATCCCCACGAGATGATCAAATTCAGAAGCAGGAGCTGGGAAATAAGGCCCAGCTATCTGAACCACAATGTCATTCTCCTTTCTTGCCCAACTAACACATTTCTCGACCACATTTAATAAGGGACCTTTCTTCATTGAACCATTTATTCTCTCAGCTCACATATTAGTCAGCCAAAGGGGTGCTGATGCAAAATACCAGAACTCTGTTGGCTTTTTTAAAGGGGTTTTATTTGGGGTAGAAGCTTACAGTTACAAGGCCCTAAAGAGTCCAACTCAAGGTTACTTCCTTACCCAAAGTCTGTTGCCATGTATTGAAGCAAGATGGTGGGTGATGTCTGCAAGGGTTCAGACTTCCTCTTTCCTCTTAAGGTTCTGTGGTCCCAACTCTTCCCATCTCAGCTGTAGGCTGGTATAAGGCTCATCTTTCTTCCTGGGGCTCATTTCTTTCCGGGCTCAGCTGCTCTGTTCTCTTCACAAGGTCAACTGTAAACTATCAGGTTCCTCACTCTTCCCAGGCTGCAGGATCCTCTCTCTTCTCTGTGTATCTACTTCTCTGTGAGAGTCTGTTTTATCAGCCCACCAAGGGAGGTGGGGACGCAACCCTGCATGCCCTAATGATGTGGTCGAATCACAGCCCTAATCTTAACATAATTTAATCAAAGGCATCTCAGCCGAATCTAATACAATCAAAGGGTATCGTGCCCAGAGGAACAGACCAGTTTACAAACATAATCAATATCTCCTTTCTGGAATTCATAAATAATATCAAACTACCACAGCTCACATCTAGCATATATTTGCTGAGTAACTAATATATACCAGGCACTCGTATATGATCAACAATTATTGATCACTGTTATGTGTCAGACACAGCAATGACCAGGGTATGTCCCTGATCTCAAGGTGCATTTAGTCTAGTATGGTCACATACACATCCATCAACCTAACTGAAGGCCATACCCGTATTTAATATTTAAGAGAGCTACAAATAAAATAATTTGGAAGTTCATAGAAAGGACAATATTGCTCATGATTGTGAGTGTCAAGAAAGAATTAAGGAAAGAGGGAGAACTTTAGTTGGGTCTTCAAAGATGAATAATCAAGTTAGATATGACAGTGCAGAGAATATTTTAATAAGGGGAAAAGACAACAAGTTGTACAGAAAAAACAGGGGCAGAGGAGTAGTCAGGATAATATGTAATCCAGTCTGACTCGAAAGGTTATTGGAAAAAAGCAAATAAGTTTAAGAAATTAACTGGGGTAAATTTAGAGAGGGATAAATTCATACTGACCATGATCCTTAAAACAAACAAGGGAAAACATTAATAGTGAAGAACAGGATAAAGTTTAAAGGTGTTTCTAATGAGGTCACTGTTGGATACCTAAGGCTAAAAAGGATATGGGGAAATAATCATTGTATATGCAGAGTGAAACCAGAGAAAGCATTATCACAGAAGATTATTTCTGTAATCAAGACTATTAAGTATAAAGAAGATAATCCACTCCTAAGTGGAAATGGAAAGAAAAATAGGTACAATTGTACTGAGATAGGGATATTTATTTCTATACTTACATTTTACATAAACAGTTCTTGAAATGTGATGTGTAAAGAAATGAATAAAATCTGATTGAAATAGAAAATTGGCCAAGGATTGGCAATGCTGAGGGGAAATGGATTTTTTTGTGTGTGAATAGTGTAATTTCAAAATTTTAAGGAATTATTTATGCATCTTCCATCACCTTCACCACCCACCCCACCATTGAAATATATTTCCAATAAAAAATAACCTGGAAAGTTACTTGAGTTAATAGCAAAGGGAAATGCTTTAAGCTGTTAAGAAAGGCACTCTACAACACCAACCTATTATTACTAATGATTGCAATAATAATGTTAAAGAACTGCACCAGTAGGGAGTCTTTGAGTTGTCTTTGAGAGGGAGGAGAAGTCAGTGTTTTCACGTTCCCTGAATCACTACAGTGTTGGGAAGCAGATGTGGCTAGGGGAGCAATTTTTCCTAATAGCTGAAATTCACTTCTTGCCTCCTTAGATATAGAAAATCTTCAAAGCAAATAGTTAATAACAACAACAAAAAATGGTGGAAGGGACCCAAATGTTTTTACTAAATGTAAAAGTCTCAACCTTGTGCTGGGATCCAGCTTTCAGTCTTAGACATTGGTGCTATGATAATGAGCCTTGTTTTGCACTCACCTATGTCACCCATCTGTTGGCTGTTCGCACGATTGGAGCAAGAGAGCGGGTAGACTTTCTTATTCAAAGCATGAACGGTTTGCTATTCTTCATTTAGGATTTAATGTGCAGTTTATGGAAATTTCTCCAGTAGAAAATGGGAGAAATGATAAGGAAGAAGTGAGAGCAGCTCCTGGAGACCAAAAATTACTTACAGCAAGCAGAGGGAGGAGCTGGTGAAGAGGTTCAATCTTAATACAGCCCCTTAATACATATGCTTGAAGAATGTTGTGATACACCTTGTCTCACACCAGGGCTGGGAAAATATAATAGAATAAGAGCTTTTCTGAGATCAAATTAATTTTCTTAATGTAATTGAAGTCTGACACAAAAATGTGTGGGTTAGCTCAGTTTCCTTTTTCTTCACATGACCTCGATCTTAGTGAGCTAGACAAAGTCTCTCAGACACGTGTCCCAGAGAATATTTTTATGAAGTCTGGTGAAATTCTGATTTCCTTCCAATATCTACTTGACCACTCACTATAAACACCTGTTTCTGTGTTCCTCTCTGCCTATTGGGCTACTCTTTGAAAGCAGGGACTTGTTCATCTTAGTATCCATGATATCTAGCACATCATCTCGCTCTAAGAAGGTAAAAACAATATTTAAAGAAAGAATGCTAGGAAGGACTAATGGAGATGCTCTAGTCCACAGCCTTTAGTCTGTGCTTTAGCCCATAGGCTATGATCTGGTTGACTGTATCCAGTCACCTGGAATGACGTGCAGGTGATTTGTACCTTGTGTGCAAATCCTATGGCTCTCACAGAAGCCACATTGTGGCCATCAAGTAAGTGTGTGTGTGTGTGTCATGAGGAAGTGGGTGGGGGTGGGGGGTGAACTTCCCATAATCACCATAAAGTGGCCAAAGGATTCTGAACCTCCAAGTGTTATTCAACTGATAGATGCCTGTGCCATGGCTAGAATCAACCTGAAGACCATGATGACTCTTGAGTTTGAATACTTGGAATAAGGTTAAGGCCATCTCAGGACAGGTTTTCTCCACCTGTTTGCCATTAAGAACAATTAAGGATCTGACACACTGGTTGCCTAAGGGGCTTAGATATTCTTTGTGCCAATTGCATCATCCACCAAGATTGATAGCAAGATATACATGGATGATAAGTGGTGGGACTATGGCTTGGCCTGAACCATAACTACTGGTTGGCATTCTGGTACAAGGTCCTTAAAATTTTCCTGCAATCTCCATGCACAGCACCTATACACAAGGTGTGTGATGGTTGTAACTTCTCAGAGATATTGTATGGTGAATTCTCCCATCTATGTGAGGCGAACGTGATAACCACTACACTACGGAAATTCTCCCATCTATGTAAGTTCTTTAGGCAAAATCTTTGATTTGACAGTACTGCATCATAAGTATGATTTCTCTTGAATGATCTTTGCCTTCAGGTACCTTTTCTCCTGCAAGGCTCTCCTTTCTGCAGTGGTGAAGGAGTTTGAAGCCCAACTGCTGCTGCCAATGCTAACTTTATCTCATACAGGAGAATCTCAGCCTTAAGAGTCTTATAGCATTCTAACTTAGAGAAAGGAAA
>PVKH010047898.1:0-10257 GCA_004027955.1 Chaetophractus vellerosus | reverse complement strand
TAGGTTATTTTAGTTGGCATTGACTCTAGAAACTGTCCCCTTCTTAAAAAATAAAAACAAAACAAATCAAAAGCAAAACCTATCATTATGATCGATGTGGGCGCATTTTCTGAAGTGAATTCATATCACCCTTTTACACCTTTTCATTCTCAGGAGCCTAGTGACAGGCTTGTTGCATTAACTGGTCAGTTCCTTTCACCTCCAAGCTCTTTCCAGGACTCTGTACCCTTTGAGATTCAAGTCTTTTTAAAAACAGCCCCGACTTTATCACAGCTCAGAACTCGGCCCAATAACTTCATCTTTAGTCAGAAATAATCGTTAGTTGTGTGTTCAAGGTCCTCCTTGAGAGTGGGCCAGCCCACCTTTCCATCCCTCTTTTTTTTATAAATAAAGATTTATTTTTATTTATTTATATATCCCCCCTTGCTGCTTGTGCTCGCTGTGTTCATTTGCTTTGCGTTTCTCTGTGTCTGCTTGTCTCCCCCTGCTGCGTCACCGCGTGGTGGCTTGCCTTCGCCAGGAGGCCCCGGGAACAGAACCCGGGGCCTCCCATGTGGTAAACCAGAGCCCAACCAATTGAGCCACAGCCGGTTCCCCTCCCTCACCCTTTTTACGTTGTGTCCCAGCCATGCTGTCTCCCATGCATACCTCCTAAGTTGCAGTGTTTTTTTCTTAAGGCTCTAAGCATGTTGCATTTTGTGGGACAGTTTATTTGTGTGTTCGTTTACATTTGTACAGTGCTACAAACTAGATGTAAAAACTCTTGGAAGCCCTTTGTCTTATTTATTTTTAGCAGTGGTAGGTGGCCAAGTACTCAGTGAATTAATTAAGTAACACCAGACAACTACAAAGACCAGCCAGTGACCTTAGGGCAGCATCCCACTGAACCCACTGAAACGTAATTATCTGTTTACACGCCTGTTTTCCTCACTACACTGTGAGCAACTCCAGGACTAGGACTGTGTATCCGGAAATCTCCAGTGCTAGAACAGCACAGCAGTAAAACATCTTTGACTAAAATATATAGTTTTGTATGTTTCCTTTTCATGTGATGCTTTCCTCCATTCCTTGAATAGTAACTTAAAAAAATTATTTTAGCCGAAAATTTTGAATTTCTGCCAAACCCCGTGGAAAAATAAAAACAGATGCTATTCTACTTTCAGTTGAGGTGTCACCAACCACTTTGTTTGGAAAATTAATTGTTTTTAAAGTCTTCCAAATTTTGTGTATGTATCAAAAACACTGTAAAATTTTAAATGAATTTTAAAATTTACATTTGGAAAATTTACCAATATACCTTTGCTAATTGAGTTGTTGCACAACTGAGGTCAATAATCATCAATTTAGTTTAAACATGCGTTGATATTTCTTTCAGATTACTTTTTATCATTTCTAGAAAGCCTGGAAGGAAGATGAACAGAGTTTAAGATAGACTTTTAATTTGTGAATTAATTTCTAATTTGAGGGAGCAGATGTCGCTCAAGCAGTTGAGCACCTGCTTCCCACATGGGAAGTCCTAGGTTCAGTCCCTGATGCCTCCTCAAAAAACAAAAACAAACAACAAGCAAAGAAACGAAAAAAAACAACTCAGGGGAGCTGATGTGACTCAGTGATTGAGAGCTGGCTTCCTGCATAAGAGATCCCGGGTTAAATCCCCTCCCTACCTTGGTACCTCAAAAAAAAATTCTAATTTGAGTCTATTATATAGCAATTATGATTAAGTGCTAGGTAAATAATATAAAGCAGTACATATTGTTTGAAGCTTTTATCAGCTCTTCCCAAATAGATTTTAAATCTAAATCATTATCAAAAATGTCCTAAATAGTAAAATTGTTTTTTTAGACAGCTTGAACTTTGGGTAAATTTGTGGACTCTTGAACCCTGCAATATGCAGAAGAATAAGCTTAGCCGTAACATAACCATAAACTATTGTGATTTGCATAATTTTTTTCAACATAAATATTGCACTTGTACAGTAAAACTGCTGTCGTGAAAATCAAATTTTGATAGTCTTACTATTCGAGTGACTGGAGAAGGCTTTTAGGGTTATATGTATGTTTAGATTTAATTTGAATGGTAAATTAAGATTTATGGTGAGCAGTGTACAGAATGTTTTATTTACTTTTTCAGAGCTTATGAATAAAAGCAAGATCTGAATTTGATCTTTGGAAACCAAATTCAGGAAATATAGTACAATTCTATTTTATTTGTCTCTCATAATTGCACCATACCTGTTTGTTTGCAAGTTATGTATTTAAGACATTAACATATTTAATACTGTGTTATTGGATATATTTAACTTTCTATTACATTCATGCTTTCAGATTTTTAAACTTTGAAAATCGGAACAACATAGGACCTGTTCTTTGCAACAAGGATTCCGACAGAAGTGGCTGCCACCATTTGGGGGGTTTCTCTTGGGGCTGACTCCAAGAGGGGCCCTGTGCGTGCGCACACGCGCGTGCACACACACACACCCTTCCTTGTTTAAAGTACTGAATGATTACACTCTGCTGTTGCCATTACATAAAGCACATACTCCTGTTTAGAGTGTAAAGACTTCTAAGAATTAGTCATGTGTATCCATTGCGATGGACTATTATTCATTCATTCATTCAGGTACTAATGCATCTTTTTCAAAAATATTTATCAAGTTCATACTATGTTCTAGGGACTACAGTGGATACTAGGGATATAGTGTTGAACAAAACAGAGTCATTTCTTCTCTGTAAGCCTATAAGAGTCTGGTGAGGAAGAAAAATATGAACCAGTTCCATGTGATATATGCGGTAGAACCCCACGATCATGGCACCATTAGCAAATGTCAAAGGGGTGTCTTGGAGGCAGTGACATGATAACTCTACTTCCTTTTTCTTCAGAGTTAGGCAGGTGATAGGAAGAGTGGCTAAGAATGTCCTGGCACGGGGAACAGCATTGGTAAAGCCCCGAGTAAAGAGAGACTAGGAATTTGAAGACTAGGAATAGTTTCCACTTAGTCAGTACAGAGTATGTTAAAACTTCAGGTACCTAGAATGTGGATAACCAGAACAATCATTTTAGATCAGAAATTCTTTTCTTTGAAGAGAAGGTGAAAAATCACTACAGACTTTTTGTTTGATTTTTTTCTCCCTGATTATATGAAAAATATACTTGAATTATACATCACTGTACCAGAAATTAAAATCACTCAAAATTATACTACCCAAGATAATCTAATTTGTCATTTCATAATTTTCAGATTTTGTCCTATGAATTTTAGTTTTATAAAATTGAGAGAACATTGAACACGATAATTTTGTACCCTGATCTTTTGCACTTAATATAAAAAGCAGATGAATTTTTTTCATATCCTGGGGTACTTGTAGAATGTGATTTTTAATGGTCATATAGTATTCCGTCATGAACCATTATTTAAATAGCCCCCATTATTAGAATGTAGATTGTTTCCAACTTTTTGCTATTTTAAATATTGCTGAAGTGAATGCATTTGTTTTTAAACTTTTGACTACATATCTGATTATTTCCATAGGGTAATAAAAAGTATGGCCTTTCTTCTATGCCCTTGCTTCTTTTTTGCAAAGATATAAACTCTGTTTATCCAAAAAAAAAGTTCAGCCCTGATGACATGATGCCTTGAATCCAGGTATATCCAGGTCTTTGGCATTTTAGAGCAGTGCTCTCCATGACACCTGCTTGAAGAACAAATTTGAAAGTGAATTTCATTATATCTATACAAGCATAAACATAATTTGAACTAAATGTTATGTGATTGGATATGACCCGTAAGTCTAATGTTGTTATATAACGATATAAATGTGAAACTATTATACCCAATTTTGGAAAAGTACCTGTGTATACAGGTGTATCTAGAAGCATATTATGCAGCAAATTGTGTTTTGCTTTTTCTTTTAACAGAAGAATTAACATTTACAGGGAATGTTCTTTGAGCACATGATTAGTAACCCTTTTGTTCAGTAACTTGGAATATATCTGTTATTAGTTAAATACCTCTGTGGGGTTAAGCACTGAAAGAATAGTGGAATTGTTTCTTAGATCAAGAAGGTTGCGTCACCTAGAATCAGCTAGAAGATCCTAAGAATAGGAAGAGCTTGGTTTGCAGGGGTTTTAGTTTTGTAGATTTTGTGCTCTTCTGGGGCTGAAGTATTGTCATCTTTATCTGCTCATCCTTTGTCCTCTGCATTGCCTAGCACATCATAGGTACTCAGTAAGTATCTGGAGACAAACACTTGAAAAAACAGTTTATTGAAATAAAATTCCTATAAATATAATTCACCTATTTAAAGGTGTACAAGCCATTGGCTTTTAGTATTTTTCCCAGAGTTGTGCACCTGTCACCATGCTCAATTTTAGAACATTTTCATCACCTTAAAAAGAAGCTCCCATGCCCTTCAGCAGTTTCCCTTCTACCCCCATCCCTAATCCTAGGCAACCACTAATCTACGTTTTGTCTCTGTGGATTTGCTTCTTCTGGACAGTTTATATAAATGGAGTCTTAAAATACGGCATTTTGTGACTGGCACCTTTCACTTAGCGTGATGTTTTCAAGGTTCTTCCATGTTGTACGTACCAGGTTTCATCAGCACTTCATTCTTTTTTTAGTTGAATAATATTCCATTGTATGGATATGTCAAAACTTTGTTTGTATATTCATCAGTTTATGGAATAGATACAGAAGGGACAGGCAGATAAGCCCAGAGTTAAGTTCCTATGATAATTGGATATAGGGGAAGAACATACCACTAATCAATAAAGCTTGTTATTTCTACTTCTTGAGTACTTCTTTTTTTTATTACATATCCCCTCCCCCCTTTCTGCTTGCTCTTGCTGTGTGTCCTTTCCTCTGTGTCCCTCCATGTCTGCTACTTGTCTCCCCCCGTCTTTGCGGCGATGCACCGAGTCGGCCCTCCGCCGCGGCGGCTCACTCCGTTCGAGGGTGGCTCCATTCCGTTTTCACCGGCGGCTCTGCTCCATGTTTTACGGGCAGCAGTCCTCCATGTTTTTGCAGGCTGCCTGCTTCCGCTTAGCAGGCAGCAGCTCAGCTTTTTTTTTTTCCCCCACGGGTGACTTTTCCATGCCCGTGGGGGCTCCGCCCTGCCTGTGGCGGCTTTTGCCTTGCCCACGGCGGCTCTTGCCCCGCCCACGGCAGCTTGCCTTTCTCAAGGCCGTCTGGTCCCCGGGAACTGAACCCGGGGCCTCCCATGTGGTACCCCAGCGCGCTCTTTGTCCACTGAGCTATGTAGCCGGACCCCTTGAGTACTTCTTAAATCTGCTCTTTTCTCCCTATCTCTGGTACCTTATCTAAGACAACATCTTTTGTTTGGGCCATTTCATTACCAATACGGTCCCCAAAAACAGGCAAAAAGACCTTTCTTTAACATTTATGTGATCCTGTTACTTTCCCTCAGAGTTAGAAGTCCTTAACATAGCCTGCACTGAGTAACAGTTTTCACAAAACAATTTCCCTGAGGTTTAATGACAGATCCAGTTCAAACTTGCCCCTCATATTTTTCATCGGTCTTTTGTAATGTTACCACTCACGTGACAGAATGTCCCACTTTCTCTCTTTTTACTTTCTTACTTTGCTGTTTATCTAGTGCTAGTTTTCCAGTTTTTTTTTTCATACCCCCAGCTCATCGTACCTTGGCAAAAACTCATCTTCCCTTGTCTGTCCCATACTGCTCTCCTATTTGAGCTTTAACTTCTAAATATTCCTTTGTGTGGGTTAACAAGTCTTTCCATTTTTGCTGTTGATCTTTATAATTAAATACATTAATTTGTTTGTTATATTTTTTACCATCTTATCTCAAATTTGGAATGATTTAAATTTATTATTTGCAAAGTGTGTGCTTGTTTTCTTCCAGATGAAAGAATCTGGAGTGGTTTGTATTATGTAGCACAATCAAAAGACATATCCACTGTTTATTAGACAGTAATTCTAAATTGAGGTGTTCCTAAGGTTAGTTTTTATCCAGAGCTGTTTCCCCCCTTTTCATCTGTTTTTATGGCCCACAGCCAATTGATTATGTCCTTAAGGAGTATAAGCCATTTAAATAATTTTAATATGAAGCTAAGAAAATCATTGTATATTCTAAAGCCAGACGTGAACAAGCATACAGTAACCTGGAGGCCTTGTTTAAGCTCAGACTGCTGGGCTCCACTCCCAGATTTTCTGGTTATGCAGGGCTGGGGTGGGGCCCCAACATTTGCATTTCTAACAAGGTCCTAGGTGATGCTGATACTGCTGGTCCTGAGACCACACTTTGAAAATAACTGTTCTAAAGGAACATAGAAATCATTTCTGGATTATCTGTACTCTTTGCAATTATCAGTACTAAATATCTCAATTAAGAAGTGCTTGTTTTCAATAAGTTTTCACAGTAGTTTTAATAGAGATATAATTTTAAGATTTCATCATGCTGAGGACTTAAAACCTGGATGAGTAAATAAACATTAAAATCATACATATACCTAATGGTTTTGGAAAACAGTGCTACAGGACAGGTGAGGGTTTACATTCAAGTCTGCTAGAATAAAGTTGAGCCCAGAAAAAATGAGGAGAGGAGAGAAAAATTTTTAAATAACAGGCTTTGAAACTGTCATTTGATTCATTTGATCTAGGTTCAGTTCAGTGTGCACATCTGATTCCTTATCAGTTTTAACTAGCATAGTTGCTGCACTTACTAATGTTCTGACAATTTGGACCTTTAGGTTTGAAGTTGTTTCTACTTGACAGCTGGATGGGTTGGGGATGGGGATAAAACCTTTTGCAGCTAGCTGGCAAGCACACTGTCTGTGTTTGAATAGCAAAGATACATTATCAGAAAAAGTGCAAGAGGAAAAGGACTTTTGTAGAGGATCATTTGGCCCCCAGGTGTGTGAAAGGTGAAACTAAAGCAACTGCCTGGCAGGTGATCAGAACATAGTACAGAGTAAGATGAACAGGGAGTTAATTTCCAAGCACCTGGGTTGTTGGTGTTTAGACTTTGTAAATAGGCTGATAATTTGGCCAGAGAAGCTTCAGTTATACTGTAGTGAGAAGTTCTTTGCATTTTGAGGCTGTCACTGTGAATTGGAATTTAAAAATCTGTTTAGAAAGCCTTTTTGGCTATTCTTTGAGTTCTTCCTCACTCCTTTTTTGATAGAATGACATGTGTAGTCCTCTTTTCTTGTCAACAATTAGGAGAAAATTCTCAACAGAGTAAGAAAACCGTATGACACAGAGAACATTTGCCTGAAGTGTCCCTTGTGAGCTATGGACTTGGGCATATATTGAAAGGGCCCGGGGGGGGGGGGGGGTCGAGGGAGCTTTCTGTTGAGAGTGACAGGCAGACAGGACGAGCAAAGTTTAACCTAAATCCTTTCACTGATATTGGAAAGTCATAAGCCTTCATATGACACTGCCACATTCAATTCACTGTGTGGTCTGGAGCGCCTGAGCTTGTACCACAGGGCGTGTGTGTGTACAGTGTAAACATTTTATGAACTGCAGTGTCTGATCCATCCGTCTGTCTGGGCAAGAATGTCCCTTGATAGTAAAAAGAACAGCAATCAGGACAGAATTGGTCAATGCGGCATGTCTAATGGTGGGAAGATATTTGAAGGACTCGCTATAGACACAATAGTCTCTCTAAATAGCCTCTTTGCACCCGGAGTCTTATTGCAAACAGGTTCATTAAGGAGAGACATTCTGACACACAGCATCACAGTAATGAAAGTAGCTCTGTTTTTCTAATATTGTATCTTGCCACTTCAGTTATGCTGCTACTACAAGATTTCCCTTGTGTTGTTGTATATTTCTCTAGAAAAAGAATCAGTCTTCATAGAATATACAATTATTTTGTACAGGAATGTATAACTCATACCTAAGATCCAGTCCTCCCTGTTTATGTGCACTAGTGCAAAAATAATTGGCAAACACATCTTCCAGACCAAAAGATTCCAGCACCTTCAATTTGTTGGGCTTGAAGACGTTGAACCAGAGTTATAATAAACTTAAAAAAAAAAGTGTAATGTTCAAAATGGATTTGTGATCAATCATAAAAGAAAAAAAAATATTAGTACAGTTTCCCATGTGGTGTAATTTCTTTCCTAGGGTTTAAGCTAACTCCAGTATGGTATCTGTTCAAAGAGGGGGAAATGCAAAAGGTTTTCATCCACCAAGCTTTACATATAACTACTATATGATGACTTAAGCTATTGGATTTTCTGCCTGTTAATGTACAGCCTGAACATTATGAGCAAGGAAAAAAAAGGTTATATTGGTTTAAAAGTGGATATGGAAAATTTAATGTGCTCAAGTGGGAACAATGGCATATTAAAAAAAAACACTCATGACACAGATCTAATAATTCACTTGCCCCTGTAGGAGAAGGTATCAGCTCTGATACTGGCTCATAGTTTATTTTTATATACACCCCTGGTCCCTGCAGTATAGCCCGTGTATGGGTTCCAGAGAAAAGAAAGAAAATAACCTGTAGGGAAATCAGCTTGGAAACCTTTCATTAAATACATTGTACTTTGTATTGTGTCATTCACAGAATCTTCAAGAAATAAAGAAAGGAAAAACCAGTTATCAGTTTGCATATGTGAAATATTATATTTGAATACTATCATTTGTTTAAGATTAAGGCTGAGGCTGCAGATATATTAGTTATTATTCATTTACTTCTTGTAGATAATGCAATGGGGATTTAAAACTTCTTTTTCCAATCCAATCCCTACCCCCTCTCCTTCCCAGCCTTTAATGGCAAAGATACTACTTTACTTAAAACTATGCTGGCTAAAATATTTTCATGTTGGAAATGTTGCCTCTTTATATAAAGGATTCTGGTTAATAAAGTCAGTCTTAAAATTCTTGGTGTAGTTTACCTGTCATTTAGTAAAAGATATATTTCTAGGGAAAATTGAAGAAAGTGTTAAATACATGCTTTCATGAGAAAACTATCCATGGTAGAAGGGTAACTGAATAGTGACACGTTTATCAAGTTGAATATCCTTTGGAGTGAGTGCCTTTTGTCTTGTCATTATACTTCATGTCTTGCTGTTGGTGGGCCTTTAAACTCTAAATGTCTTATCTTTTTTTTGCTGACTATTCATGCAGGATACATGGGCAAGTCAACTGTTAGACATATTCTGCCTATACTTGTAGCAGTCTCTTGCACAAAATGAATGCACATCTTGAAACTAAACTTTGGGTGCCATATAACAGTATTTAATGAAATTCTGGGATGGCAGACATGAACAGTTCAGTTTTGATCTCAGTTACCTGGAGGTACATTGTCCTAGACAATCTGTTGAACAATTTATTATTTCTGAAGTAGCTTGTGTTGAAAACCTTATTTTAAGTGTAGAAGGTTATAAGCCTATCTGTCTCACCAAATTGATACCTTTTCCCACCGCTTCTGGTGAGTGTGCCACTTCTTGGCCTGAGGACAGTTACAGCACATTCCACTCCAGATTCGGTCACGTTACTAAAAAAAGAATGTTGTATGAGTTTGGGAGAGGAGAGGTTTGGAAAAGTATGGATGTAACCTTAGAACTTCTCAAGTAAAACGGCCCCTGGGAAATTGGTTATCATGGTCGTTATGGTTGAACTCTACATTTAGAGGTAGTGGCTCCAGTATTCACTTGAACCTTTTCAGTTTTGCTCCCTTTCCTGTTTCAGGCCCTGTCAGTTAATATCTTCAGCCATAGACCAGATTAACGTAGAGATGTTCATGTTTATTAGTACTTAGGTTTTGGAAATACCTTATAATTGTCGGTGGATCCTTAAAAAGGCCTTGTATTTTCTGAGGGCAGGTGAGCTTCCAAGAGAGGTTTCTCCTTTATCATCAGCCATCTCTGTTTTACCTAAACCGAAGAGCTCAACCAAGTCCATCTCTGTGGTGGTAGAGTTGGTCCTGATTTTAAGGCTAGGGATGAATGGGCACCTACCTGTCAGCTCTCCTGTATTTCTAGATGACATTCTGATATCTGGACCTCACCTTTCAGATTAACATTGAGCCATGGGCCTATTGAGCCATGGGCCTTTGTTAGGTTGGAATGCTTTGGGAAGAAATGAGCTTAATTACTTCTAGCCATTACTGCTGGGCCTACCATTTATTTTGGGCAAAGTAATTCATCTAGCACACTCTTGGGCAGCAGGTTTGCATCCCTGTTCCCAGGGTCTATGCAGGTTTCCCCAGGCCCCATTTTTCTGCATTTCCCTAGAGTTCCAGGTAGGACAAGGGCTTATCC
>PVKH010047897.1:0-10238 GCA_004027955.1 Chaetophractus vellerosus | reverse complement strand
AGACAATTCTAATCCCTCTTCACTATAACTGCCCTTTACTATGTGAGGAAAGTTTTTCTTTGTCCTTCTTCCCTCCCCACGTCCTCTAGTCTTTGCCCTGTGAAAATAAGTAGTTCACAGTGATTTCCTCTGTTCTAGCAGGATCAGCTGCAGAGTTCTTTACATTGTCCTGTTTACTCTCTAGTTTCTCAGTGCAGTATGTAGACTTGAGTGTGGTCTGACCAGAAAAAAAGCAGAGAATAAGTAATCCCTTTCCCTTTTTGAAAATACAGCCAAATCTCATGTTAGATGTTTGGCAGTTATGTAATATTCTTGAACGCTTTCTGTTAACTAAAATCTCCATCTTTCGTTCATTCTACTACTGACCCATATCTCCCCCATGCTTTATTGTGTTATTGGTGTCTTTACTCAAGCGTAGGGGAAATGGAAGTTTTGTTGTATAATTGTTATATTCTTGTCTTTGTTAAATTTTATCACTTATAAAAGTATTGAAGAAATAGCTCTAGATTGAGCTCTGAGCTCAGCAGTAGTAACCAGGGTCCTGCAGCCCCTAAACAAGGTGCGTCCCAAACAGAATTAACCAGCATGGATTAGTTGTTAAGCTTGAGAGTCTGTGTTCAAATCCATATGCATCATCTTACTAGCTGTGAAACTTTGGTCGAGGAGTTCTTAAATTGTTTTTCCATCCATAAAAGAATTATTGTAAGGATCAAATGAGAAAATGGAAGTGGAGAACTTAACACATTTGGCACATAGTAAGGGCTTGATAAAAGTTAGCTTTTGGCGTGGTGATCATCAAACTGAGAGATCTTTAAACTCGATTACTCACATCCGTCAGTACAAGCTGGCTCTTTCCAAGGGTCAGCATAGGCACATGGATAGTCCTGAGGAATCAGTTTGCAGGTCCTAAACTTCCGCAAGTGCTGTTGTTTCATATCGGTTTGCCTGAGAACAGAGCTCCTCAAGCATTTCTCTTTTCCTTCCTCTCTTCAGTCGCCCATATCCCAATTTACAAAACAAGGGCCTAGGATATGATATGAGACCTCAGGTTTGCAAACAATGTTGTAATTTGAAATAAAAGTATGATTTTAGGGAAAGTAGATAATAAATAGGTACATGTCAGGGGGTTTTCAGTTTTTTTGCATCAACCAAATCGCTAGATCATTGAAAATTTCCCATTATTGAAATATGTTTATGTGAACAAAGTTTTTTAGCACTTAAAATTTTTTTTAGAAAGGAAAATAGGAATAAAATTAGTGCTGAGCCTTCTCATTCTAGCAATAAGTAATACTAAATTGATGGTTCATTTAAAAATTTCCATCCATCTCATTAAGAAATATATTGCTAATAAATTTTCCTTTTTATGTTAATGTTTTAATAAAAATTATATTTATATAGCTTTGATCAACTTTGTACTACTAATAATTGTGATGAAAACTTGTAAAAAAAAAAAATCAAACCAGAACAATTTTTTAAAGACTTATGGCCAGATACTAATGGGAAATTAATTAACTTTTTTGTTGTTGTTGTTACATATCCCCCCCTTTCTGTTTGTTCTTGCTGTGTTCATTTTTGTGTTCTTCTGTGTCTGCTTTGTGTCCCCCTGTTGCGGCGATGTGCCAAGTCAGCTCACCACGCAGGCGGTTTGCCCCGCTCGCAGGCGGCTCTGCTCTGTTCGCAGGCGACTTGCCCTGCCCGTGGTGGCTTTGCCCTGCATGTGGCAGCTTTTTGCCCCGCCCACGGCGGCTTGCCCTCTCAAGGCGGTCTGCCTGCTCGGAGAGGCCCCCGGGAACCGAACCTGGGGCCTCCCATGTAGTGAACCAGCGCCCTATCCACTGGGCTACAGCTGGCCCCCTTAACTTATTTTTTATATATACTTATTTTTGGTGTGGAGAATTATGTAATAAAATATGTTATATCAGAGTGTGATTATTGTGGAAGGCATGGAAAGGAAATAAAAGTTCGAGGAGAAAAAGGAACAGTATAAAATTTTTAATTGTTTAAGAAGCATTTGTTCATTTATTATTTCTTTAAATGGAAGATAGTGGGTATGCTATTCTATTTAGATTCTACTTTAAAGATTTAAGAATGCTGCAACAGTTCCAATTTAAAGTGTCATTGTGTATATTTGGCCAAAGATGATTAACATATCCTTTACAGGTATTTAAAGTTGTGATGAAAAATTTTACATGTCTGCTTAAAAATGTATGAGAGGATATGTTGTTTTTCAGAATTCTCTTAGGGGGTTACATAGTCAAGAAATTTTGACAATCACTTACCTAACTTTCTGTGTATCTTGGTAAAATAGCACTGCCTATTCACCTAGCACCTAACCTAAGGAGAACTGCTCTTTTGATTTTATCCGAAGATTTTCCCTCCCATTAATTTCTCATTTTGCCAGGTTTAGATCAGAACAGTTTTGATAATAATCACCGTGCTCTGCCCAAATCTTGATTTTCCCCCTCACAGTCTCTTTTGGTAAATCCAGCCAATTCTATTTCTTTCTGTAGGATAAATTATTTCTCAGATACCTTACTGATTCCTTGTCACCCGGGGCCTCCCATGTGGTGAACCGGCGCCCTATCCACTGGGCTACAGCCAGCCCCCACCTTGTCATTTAATTTCAACTCTTCATATAGCAGCCCCTCTCCCCCCAAGCTCACTAAAGTTTAAGTCAGAATCTCCTATTTCATGAATGTCATGTGAATTTTTCCATCACAAGGATTTTTCTTACCCATATAAATCTGGAGATAAATATTGACTTGGTTGGGGCATGGGGGTGGGAGGGGAGTCCAGAGAAAGGGTACCCAAGCTCCATAATCTAATCAAACCTCACTTGTAACAGACATAGAGTTACCTATGAAAGAAAGAAAGAGGGAGGGAGGGTCTGATGAGATCATTCTTAGTGAAGCCCCGTCAAGTCTTCTAGGGGGTTACAAACTTAGTTGGTTTATTCTAGAATCTTCTTTGACATCAGTGGCAAGCTCACCAGAGGAAAAGGAATTAATGTAATGAATTATTTACATTTTATATGCTAGGTACTTGTTATAGTCTACCTCGGTTTCCTTCCATTCAACCCTGTAAGGCAGGTATTTTTATCTTTCATTTTAAAGCAGAGGAAACTAAATCTCTGAGAGAAGTAAAGTTGGTTTTTCAAGGTCACAAAGTAAGTGGCAAAGCTGAAATTTAAGATGCTTGATTCCAAAGCCTTTGCATTTTGCAGTATATCATGCTGCCTCCCATCTGTTGTTGGCAAAGTCTACTTTCTTTTCCCTTTTAAAGAAAAGTACTAAGACATTTAGCATTCTGGTTTCTAACACTCCTGTTTCTGTAACCCTTAAATCACACCTGTCTTTTAGCCATCTCATTTACAGGTGTCCTCCTCTTCCTGGAATATGTGTAATTCGCTTAGGCTGGACTATATGAACTCCTGTAGGATACCACAGACGCTGTAGGGTCTCTTCACACGTCCGAGGCAGGGATCCCGCTGACTGGCGGTGTTCTGTTGTTTTCATCCCTGCAATCATCTTTGAAGGAGAAGACAGAAACAAAGCAGGACTTTAAGAATCAGACATTTGCTTCGCTCTCCATTAGCCTCTGTTATGTAAACAGTAGATCCATTGTGTGGTGGTCTTTCTCTAAGTACTGCCAAAAAAAACCACCTTTCTTTGGTTTTTCTTTGTACTTTCTGCAAGGCTAAGCTCTGAACTTGAGCCTTCCTAGCGCCATTCTTGGATACTTGCGGCTCTGTTACCCATCTTTAGTCATTTGCTCTTCATTCCATTCTTCATGTAAGTTTTCTTTAGATCTGGGATTATTTCAGAGTTGCCAGTATAACTCCTAACATATCTTTCTTTCCTCTTTTTATAATATTTAAAAGTAAATCGTTAAATGGTAAGAAATTCATTTAAAAAGCAAAACTTGTTCAGTTAAAAAGTAAAACTTGATTCATCTTCCCTGGCAGAATCCCAAACCATGGGCTCGTAGTCACTTTTTGTAACATTATATTACAAGGATTTTCCTTTCTGGCCATCTCGTGTTTAAGGATAACATGGTCAATTTCTGCTTATATTTTTGCCACTTTGGCAATAACAATTCTTTTCCATTAATAATTTGTTTCAGAATGGCATTTCTCTCAGGTAGTACTGGATGTCAGCTTTCAAGTTAAGAACTTGAAATCAAATAAAACTTTACAGATAATTGATGCTATCTCTTTCTGTGTGCCAGTTTTCTCAACTGTCAGGGACACATCTCTGGTCTGGCTAATAGTCACTCTGATCTCAGGAATGTGGTTTGCGTGTCTTCTACACTGCTCAGCCACCTGTTAGCCAGCCTTTTGCTTGGACTAGGACACCTTAGTCTGCTCTTCAGTCCCACCCGTCCTAAGCCTCACTGCTACTGTGAGATCATACTTACCGTTTAGTTTATGATTGTAATAAAATTTACTTTATTGCTCCTGTTGTCTAGTTTTCATACAAAAAACAACTGTAAATAGTAATGTTTTAATATGTGCCAATTTTTGGGGTGGAAAACAAACATTTATTTATATGCCATTCTAACACACCGTTTACTTACATATGTTTTCCATTAGAAAAAGTATTTTACAGCCTTCACAATATTTCAGAAATTCTGCTAAATTTTCTGTGATCCTTTTTTACACATAAAATGTGTAGGTCCTTTTCACTCACTGACTTAGAATTTGTATATTTTGAATATTTCAAGAATTCGTAATAAATATAAGATAGTAAACCATTGAGCCATTTCTAATTTTACCGTTGCTCTTCCCTAGGATTCACCAAAAGCCCAGCTGCGAAGAACAATAGAATGTTGTCGGACCAATTTATGTAACCAGTACTTACAGCCTACACTGCCCCCTGTTGTTATAGGTGGGTTAGGAGAGAAATGTATGAGGGTGATTCTCAATGAAATAGTCTCTCTGGTTTTAACAGAGGCCTAACTGTCTAGAATTTAACACTATAATTTTCCGCTTTCAATGGGATATGATAGAAAGATAACATTTATTTCCATTGTCAGGTCCATTTTTTGACGGCAGCGTTCGATGGCTGGTTGTGCTCATTTCTATGGCAGTCTGCATAATTGCTATGATCATCTTCTCCAGCTGCTTTTGTTACAAGTAAGATATTTATTTTGGTGGGAAAACAGATCAGTTTGAATATTTATTTAACTACCATTATTAGGTGTTAGGAATTCAGTGGAAATACTTGAGTATCCTCGAAAGATGCAAAATATTTTTTAAAAATTGTTGAATATTAGGTATTAGCAATTGCTCTTAAAGCCATACACCAGTCACTGTATGTAGTTCAAAAACTATTCACTTGTATTATATGATTATTTCTCCTTTAATTTAACTAAGTTATAGCTTTCTTTAGGGCAGAGAAGACCGCACTACCAACCAATTAGTTTTGCACAATTTTCTAATTATTGTATGTTCATGAGTATTTATAATTTGTTTATTTATGGAATATTGAACTTTCTTACATCTGAAATTTTAAAACTTGTCCTAAGAAACCAAAGAATAGTTCTTTAGTTACTTTAGGCCTCAGAGTTGTTCACATTTAATCATAATTTTAGAACAGTTGCTAACTTTGACCACTGTTTGCTTTTTAAGTTATGTTTTGTTGTAAAAACTTTAGAATAGTTCACTGTCCTAAAATATTTTCTTTTTCAATTGAATCTCAAAACTGTTTTCTTAATTTTTTCTCTACCTCTTAACCATTGTAATTTTAAATGTTTTTAAATAGTTGTACTGGCTTTTAAGATAACAGTATTAATGTATTCTATTGTGGAAAAGGTCCAGCAATCCAGAAGGGTACAAAGTAAACATGAGAGATTCACCCCTCCTGTAAATGTCATAGCCACAGGTGACTTAAGTGTTTTTGGGCATGTTTCTTGTTTTATAATTAGTCTGTATGTATTATACATTTCTATAATTTACTTTTACATTTTATAATATATTCTTGTTTATGAGTATACCTATAAAAGTACATTCTGTTTATTTTTTAAAATGAGATAATTTCATGCCTTTTATTCCATAGCTTGCTTTTTTCCTCTTACTTCCCCCAAAGTATGTTTGAAATTATCCATAGCAGTGTATACTACATAGGATTCCACTTTAGGTGTGCATTCTAAGTTTAGTACTCTGTGGGTGGAAATGGAGGGGTCTTCCAGGCCTGACCTAGAACAGTTGAGGAAGTGCACAGATACCAGGAAGGGGTCTTTCAGGCTCCTTTCACAGTTTTAAACGAAATACTACAGAGATCCTCGTGACTGCCTGGTTTATTTAGCTTTTGAATTTTATATGTGCTCGGTCCATTTGAAGATCCATTATTGATCAGATTTACAAGATTAGTAATTTGAGTTTTTCATTCCCATTTAGCTCAGCTTTTACAAGTCACAAGTTGCAATCCATATCAAGCCATGAACTGGTAGGAATAAAGTTAAAGAGGGGCATGTCTTTAAAATTAGTAAGGTCAGTCTTTGTTTCACTCTTTTTTCTGAGGACTGTTTTCCTAGTCTAGATGTATATGCAAATTGATTCTTCTGAAATCTGATTTACATTCCTGATAACATGGCCCTCAAAACCAATCTAAATGTAATTGTTAGGGGAATGTTTAACTTTATCATGGTATAGCCATACACTGCCATATTATTTAGCTGTTAAAGAAAAAGGAAGTTCTTTATATACTGCTGTGGAATGATTCCCCAGATGCGTTACAAAGTGAACAGGCAAGAAGCAGAACACAGGCAACTGTTTTTGTTTGAATAGAGTAGGTGGTCTCCAGCAAATTACCCAGTAATCTGCTGAAAATACATTCAACCTACTAGTAATCAGGGGAAGGCAAATTGAAACAAAGTAATGTTTCGTACCTTTTTGACAAAAGTCAAAAAATATGACCGGTCTGGGTTTTGGTTGGAATGTGGGGAAATGGACATTCTGATATGAGGCTTTTGGTGGGAGTATCGGTCATTCCACTTTGGAAAACAATTTGGTGATACTGTAAGAATGAAGGGGAAGAAGTTCTTACACATCTCCACAAGCATACAGGCACGGGATGTTGATTGCAGCGTTGTTCATATTCACACACATGTGGAAATAACTGAAAACGTGGTTGTCATTTGGTGAGCGTCGTAAGTTCATAGCAGGAACACTGGGTACCGTTTAAATCCTTTCCCGGGCAGAGTGGAGATGCCCGCGCCCATGGAGCGCAGGTGCAGGCCTCTGGGCTTGGCTCCCGTCACCAGCTGCCTAGCTGTGTGCCCGGGGGCAGGGGGTGAGCCTCTGGGCCATGGTTTCCTCGTCTGTAAAATGGGGCCAATGCTCCTTACCTCGTAGGGGTTTTAAAGATGAAGCGAGTCGATGCGTGAACACTGCCTGGCACACTCGGTACCCATAATAATGAGCTTTTGGTTTTTTACATGTATCAACATGGATAACTGTAAAACATAAGGAGTTTTTTTTTTTTAAGCAAGTTTCCAGATAGTAATACAATAGATGCTACTTATGTAAATTTTTATACAGAAAAACTAGGTTGTTATGAATATATTCATGTTTAATTAAAGTTTAAGTAGGAAGGATATATAACCTTCGGGATAGTGGTTATTTCGGAGGAGGGGAAATAGTTGGAGCTTCAAATATTACTATAACGTTTATTCATTTAAAATATATCTAAAGTGAATATATAGCATAATCTTTATAATTACTAAATTTACATGGTGTCCACATGGATGCCAATTAATCTAATTCATGTACGAGTGAAATATTTCATAATTTGACATTAAAATGGTCTTCAAAAATATCATAATGAATTACTGAGAACTTGCTTGATTTCTTTTTCATAAACTCCTTTTCTGTTTTTTTCAAGTAGGAAATACATTTATTGTTTTTAGTAGAGTTTTTTGTTTTACTTTTTTTTTTTTAATTAGAGAAGTGGGTTTATAGAAAAATCTTGGATAAGATACCGGATTCCCATGTACCATCCTCCTAACACATTGCATTGGTGTGGAACGTTTGTTATAATTGATGGCAGCACATTTAAAAGTGGTACTATCAACTATAGTCCGTGATTTAACTCCGGGCACACTGTGCAGTGTAGTTCCATGGATTTTTTTTTCAATTTTCATTCTATTACCATATATGAAACCTAAAAATTCCCCCTTTTCACCACATTCAGATATATTTCAGTGCTGTTAATTACATTCACAGTGGTATGCTACCATCACCACCATCCATTTCCAAACCTTTCACAATCAACCTAAATAGAAATTGTGTACAAATTAAGCGTCAACTCCCCGTTTTCTACCCCAGTCTATCCTTTGGTAACCTGTATTCTAGATTCTAACTCTGTGAGTTTGCCTATTACAGTTAGTTGGTATCGGTGAGATCATACAATATTTGTCTTTCTATGTCTGGCTTATTTCTCTCAGCTTAATGTCCTCACGGGTCATCCGTGTTGTCACGTGTCAGGACTCCATTCCTTTTTACAGCTGAATAATATCCCCTTGTGTGTATATGCTACACTTTGTCTGTCCGTCCATCTGTTGGTGGACGCTTGGGTTGCTTCCACCTTTTGGCAGTTGTGAACAGTGCCGCCATGCATGCTGGTGTGCACGCATCTGCACAAGTCTCTGCTTTCATTTTTTTTTCCCTATCTGGTTGCGTCATCGTCTTTTATGGCGCGTTGCCTCACCGTGGGGGGGCCTGCACCTCTCCGCACCGCGCAGGTCTGGGATGCCTTTTAAAAAAGAATTCTTTTTTTTTTTTTTAAACCAGGAAGTCCCGGGGATCAAACCCAGGTCCTCCATGTGGTAAATTGGAGCTCAATTGCTTGAGCCTCAGCCACATCCCTCAGTTCTTTTGTGTATAGACCTAATCGTGGGATTGCTGAGTCATATGGTAATTCTCAACTCTGCTTTCCGTTAAACCGCCAAACTGCCTTCCACAGCAGCTGCACCGTTTTACGTTGCCACCAGCAATGAATGAATGTTCTTATTTCTCCACATGCTCTCCAGTACTTGTTATTTTCAGCACTTTTTTAAAGAAGTACCGAGGGTTGAACCCAGGACCTTGGCATGCGAGGCAGGCTGTCAGCCACTGAGCTACATCCATTCTGCGTTTTCTACATTTTTAATAGCAGCCATTCTAATGGGTGTGAAATGGTATCTCAGTGTGCTTTTGATTTGCATTTCCCTGATGGCTAATGATGTTAATGATGTTGAGCTTGTTTTGTTTTGTTTTTGGTTTGTTTGGTTTTTGTTCTTTTAGGAGGTACCAGGGATTGAACCCAGGACTTCCTACATGCGAAGCAGGCACTCAACTACTGAGCTACACTCACTCCTCTTGAGTGTCTTTGCATGTGCTTTCTGGCCATTTCGAGTATATTCTTTGTAGAGATGTCTATTCCAGTCTTTTCCCCATTTTTTAATTGGGTTATCTGTCTTTTTCTTGTTAAGTTGAAGGATTTCTTTTTATATTCTGGATATTAAACCCTTATCAGATATGTGGCTTCCAAATATTTTGTTCCATTGTGTAGGTTGTCATTTTACTTTCATGATAAATTTTTTGAGGCAAAAAGTTTTTAATTTTGATGAAGTCCCGTTTATCTATTTTCAAATTTGGTTCTTGTGCTTTGGGTGTAAAGTCTGTGAAACCATTGCCTACCATAAGGCCCTAAAGATGCTTCCCTACATTTTCTTCTACGGGTTTGATAGTTCTGGCTCTTATACTTAGATCTTTGATCCATTTTGCGTTGGGTTTTGTATATGGTGTGAGGTCAAGGTCCTCCTGTTTTTGGCAAATGGAGATCCAGTTTTCCTAGCACTGTTTGTTGAAGAGACTATTCTTTCCCAAATGAGTAGTATTTGCACTGTTGTCAAAAATCAGTTGGCCATAAATGTGAGGATTGATTTCTGAGCCCTCATTGTAATCCCATTGGTCTAAATACCATGCCCTTTTGATTGCTGTGCTTTATAGTAAGTTTTAAGATCAGGAAATATGAATCCTCCAACTTCGTTTTTCTTTTTCAAGATGGCTTTGGCTATTTGGAACCCCTTACCCTTCCATATAAATTTGATGATTGGTATTTATTTCCATTTCTCAAAAGACGGTTGGGGGGCCAGCTGTATAGCCCAGTGGATCGGGCGCCAGTACACCACATGGGAGGCCCCGGGTTCGGTTCCTAGGGACCTCTCCGAGCGGGCAGACCGCCTGAGAAGGCAAA
>PVKH010047896.1:0-10252 GCA_004027955.1 Chaetophractus vellerosus | reverse complement strand
CCAGCCTTGCCTCATTCTATTTTAATCAACTCAGAGAGAATATATATGAGACCTAATTACAACTGCAAATTTCCTGCCTATCATCTTATAATGTAATGCAGTCAGTCATGAAAGTGAAATGCATCACATTCAATGGCCCACCTGGTCTCAAGAGGGTGTGAATATTCAACTTACATACTCAGGAAGCAGGAATCATGGGGTCCTCATCTGAATTAAAGTTCATTAACTGGAAGATCCTCTATTGTTAATATGTCAGTTCCCCTAATTTAATCTATAGTTGTAGTAAAATTCCTATAAATCAATGTGTGCTTTTATGTAGGTAGACATTTTGTAGTCTTTTCTAATATATGTTGGGAAATGAAAAAAGTATAGAATAAGATCACAATTTAGAAAAAAGAACAAAATTGGAGTTCCTAATCAAGACAATATGAAGACTTATTACAAAACTACAATGATCAAGACTTTGTGTTAATAGCGTAAAGATAGATAAACAGAGAGACAGAACAGGACAGTTCAGAAATAGACCCACACATGTATATTTAATGGATTTTCATTAAAAGCACTAAGACAATTCAAGAAGGAAATAAAGTCTTTTGACAAATGGCACTGGAACTAGATATCTTGACAAAATATAAATGAGCCCTAACACATCTGAGGATTGACTTTATGTACCTGTTATCATGCAGAATTTTTCTGGTTGCTAGTTAAAGCTTTATATATTTTTTTTAGTTTTTAAATTTTTATTATTTTTTAAATTAATTTTTATTTTTAAAGGATCTTTAGATTACATAAATGTACATAAATAATATAAGGGATTCCCATATGCCCTACACTCTCCCTGTCCCACACTTTCCTACATCAACAACATCCCTTATTAGTGTGGTACATTTGTTACAATAGATGAAAACATATTGAAGAATTGCTACTAACTATGGATTATAGTTTACATTATAGTTTACAGTCTGTCCTTCAAAATATTGTAGGTTATGAAAAAATATACAATGGGCTGCATCTGTCACAGCAATGTCATGCAAGACAACTACAATATCCAGAAAAAGTCCCCATATTACATCTAGTCTTCCCTCTCTCATTTCTCAGAGCCACTGGAAGCCACTGCTTTTATATAATTAAGAGTTCTTCCATTGCTAGAATAATAATAAGTCCATAGTAGAAGAATAATGTCGATTTTAGTCCATTGTTCATTTCCAATCTTGAGGGTTTTGGGATGGTGATGCCCACTCTGCTACTAAATGAGAGAGAGCTGGATGGAGCTACCTTGCTTGCAGTTGCAAACACTCTCCGTTCCTTCAGATGGGTGTTGTCCATCATCATCATCTCCTTGTTAGTTGTCCTGGGTAAGTCCAATGGACTGGAGAGTAAGTGTTGTAACTCGGCTGAAAATGCATGGAATAAAGATTTAAGTCTCTTGGACATATATTTATCAAGTATAGTGCTAATTATAGGTTTAAATAAAATGGGCAGAACAGCCATGCGTAGAGAACCTATAAATGAGTCTAACTGTTGTAATGGGGAGCATAAATTAAAAATAAGGCCCACTGACAGGGTGCCAAATTCCTGAGATGTCTGCCCTGCTTATACTTTTTGGATGTCTCTAGAGACCTTAGGATCCCTGCTATTTGTGGCACTATTTACTGTGGCAGTCAATGAAATCCTTCTGAGACTTGCGTTACCACCAGGGGTAGATATGTTCCCTTTCCCCCATATCTTCTCCAACTCTTGTAGTCCTCTGTTTTGTTTTGTTTTTTTAAATTGCCACCAGTCTATTGAGTGTAAGATGGTATCTCATTGCAGTTTTGATTTGCTTTTCCCTAATAGTAGTGATGTTGAGCATCTTTTCATGTGCTTTTCAGCCACTTGTATTTCTTCTTTAGAGGAGTGTCTATTCAAATCAATTGCCCATTTTTATTTTATTTTATTTTTTTTTCAGTAACTGGAAAAATGAGTATCATAAAATACAAAGTCTTCATCAAAATACATACTTCAGTAATTGCCCATTTTTAAATGTGTTCTTTGTCCTTTCATTTTCAAGAAGTAGGTTTTCTTTATATATGCTGTCTATTTTGCCCCTTTCTGACAGATGGTTACCAAATATTTCTTCCAAGGTGTAGGCTGCCTTTTCACTTTCTTGACAAACTCCTTTGAGGTGCAAAAGTTTTTAATTTTGAGGAGGTCCCATTTATCTATTTTTTCTTTTGTTGATAGTGATTTGGGTGTAAAGTTTATGAAACCATTTCCTACTACAAGATCTTGTCGATGTTTCAATACATTATCTTCCAGGAGCTTTATGGTCTTTGCTCTTATGTTTAGATCTTTGATCCATCTTCAGCTAATTTTTGTATAGGGAATGAAATGGTGATCCTCTCTTGTTCTTTTTTTTCTTTTTCTTTTTTTTTTTTTTTGCTTGTCCATATCGGCACAGCTGAAGTCTGCTTCAGACAACAGGCAAGCAAGCGTGGCCGTTCTTTATTTGCAGGGTTATTCATACATTATTGTTATCACTCAAATGTTACACAGAAAGAACACAAAATTCAGCTCTTCAGAATCATTTCTGCTGTGCCCAGGGAGTATGTGTGCTGAGACATAGGGCTCCGTGGGCTAAAAGCTGATCCAGCAGTTGGACTGCTGCCCGGGTCTTAACCTTCACAGGTTTTTTTTTTCAATTTTTAATCAATTTTTTTTTAGGATACATTGATTACATAATTGTTACACAGAAATTTTAGGGGTACCCATATGCCCTACCTCCCACACCTCCCACAACCTCCCACATATACATCCTTCATCAGTGTGGCACATCACCTGTAATAGATATACACATTTTGGGGCTCTGTCACCAAGCATGGACCACAGTTCAGGCTGTAGACCACCCTCTCTCCCATACAGTTCTGCATGATACATGATGATATAAAATGGCCTATATCCTCCATTGCAACATCACCCAGGACAATTCCCAAGTCCCGTATTACAACTGCCCTTCCCTCCATTTCTTCTTAATGCTCCCTGGGCCCAGCTTCTTCCAAACTCAGCTGGAGGCTGGAGGGCTTATCTCAGTCTGGGCCTTCTCAACTGCTCAGGGCTCTGCTCTCCTTAGCTGCAAATCATCAGGCAAACGGCTCAGCTCTCCCCTGGGCTTTAGCTGTTTAAGCCTTCTCCTCTCTGTCACATGGCAGGACTGAAATGACCAATTCTCTTCCATGTCTATGGAGCTCTCTTCCTGTGCCTTTTTCTGTCTGTCTTCTTGAGTGAGTGTTCATTTATATAGCTCACCAAGGGGGTGGAGACTTAAACTGAGTTACACTCTGCTGACATGGTCAAATCAAAGCCCTAATATTTACATAATTTAATCACAGACATCTCACCTGAATTGAATACAATTAAAGGGGATCACGCCCAGAGGAACAGACCAGTTTACAAACATAATCTATATCTCTTTTTGGAATTCATAAATAATATCAAACTGCCACAAGGCCCTAAGTGAGCTATGCCCAAACTAAAAACAGAAAGAAAGAGCAGGAAAATTGGTGAAAATTTCTATAGGAAAAGGCATGTCAAATGGTCCAACCAAAGTCACAGAAAATAGAAATATACTTAAATAATACTGAAATAGAAAAGAATCTACCTGAAGGAGAAAAGGACAATCAAGCATTTCATATCTGAGTTGTTAACAAATGTTAATGAATTATATATATATATATGTTATATTTTGAAGCTGGAGGATGAGAACACAGTTAGTGGAATAATTTGAGTAACTGAGAAACTACAGCCTTACATATATTCCCAGAATGGATCATATAAAACAATGTGGAAGAACCATAAATTCTTACTGTGGCTGCTTAGAGCCAGTGTGAAGAGGTCAGAGACAATGTCCATGAGTTTAACAGCATAGAGAAAAGGGTATTGGTTCCCTCTGGCATCCATAAAATTTTACCACAAACATGGTGACTGAAAAAGAAGAAAAATGTATTCCTATAACCATAGAGGCCAAAAGCCTGAAATCTGTAAATCTGTTTCACTGGACTGAAATCAAGGTGTTGACAGTGTGGGGCTCCCTCACAGCTCTAGGGAAAATCTGATCCTTGCCTTCTCCAACTTCTGGTGGTAGCTGGTATTCTGTGACTTTAGCTGCATCTTTCCAATCTCTGTCTTCATGGTGACACTGCCTCCTCCTCTTCTGTATGTGGACTTCATCTGCCTCACTCTAATAAGGTCACTGGTGAATGGACTGAAGTCCCTTCCTGATATTCCATGCCAAGATCCAAGGATTGGGACCAGATAGCTTTCTGTGATCAATGTTCACTTTACAGTCATTGAACTTTTGGGCTCTATGCTCTAAATGGGAGACGAGGAGGAGCTCCCATCCACGACCACACCCCACTTTCTCCTAGGAGTAAGGCACTGCCTGACTCACCTGTCCGGGAGAACTTTCAGAAGATACAAGGCACTTAGTAAATGCTGAACTGGGACATAGTCACAATATCTGTTATTGATGAACTTTTTCTCTGAGCAGCTCCAAAGAGCTTTAAAAGTAGTCCACCCCAATGGACTGTGGTTAACTGTACAAATGTGAAAGTGTTCTCTCGTGAACTATAACAAAGGTACACTACTAATACATGGTGTTAATAATAGGGGTTATATGGAAGATTTTACCAATATATGCTACGGACCATAGTAAATGATAATAGTTTAATGATGTTCTTTTATAGTCAGTAACAAATGTTCCACAACAATGCAAGCTGTTGGTGGAGTGATATATGGGAATTCTACCCACTATGCATGATTGATTTGTTATCTAACAACTTCTCTAATAAAAAATACAAAAAAATCAGGTTAAAAATTTTTCCTTCCCTTAATTTTCATATCAACTCCATATAGAAGTTTCATTCCATCTGTCCCTAGATAAGGAAGAGCCTCTCACGGGACCGTGGGGATGCACAAGTCCAGGTTCCTCAGGCAGGCTGCAAACCAGAGCCTCTGATGAAAGTCCGATGAAAGGTCCTTGATGAGTTTCTGGGAGAAGTTGGCTGTCCAAAGACGAGCTGGGAAATTCTCTCTGAATGTTGGAATCACTTCCCCTTTTAAGGCAGTCAACTTGATTAGATTAAAGTGTCACCCATTGCTGATGCAATCTCCCTGATTGATGCAGATGTAATCAGCCATCCACGCAATAAACTCACTGGTGATCAAAGACATAAATGCTCTTGTATTACAATTAGCCCAGTGCTTGCTGAACCAATCACCTGAACACAATTACCTGGCCGAGTTGACACATTAGCCTAACCATCACAGCAGGGCTCCTCTTTTAAAATTTTGGATTAGATAATATCTTGTGGTAGAGGCTGTCCTGTATATTGTAGGATGTTTAGCAACATCCTGGTCTCTAACCAGATTCATAAATGTCCTCTTACATTGCCAAATAACCTTAGGGATTTCAAATCACGCATATTTGAAAGCCTTGTTCCAGAGCTAAGAACTGGAAACAGCTTGACAGAGTTTCTATCAAAATTTGATCTTTTCCTCAGTTTATTACTTTGACCAGATTACTTACTACTTTGAGCCACATTTCTGCAAATATGGAATGTACTTGCTTAAAAATTAAACAAGATAATTCCTATCAGTTACACAACTCATGGTACATAAAAAATCTAATTATAATTTATGTGATTGTACATATTTCATAAATGAGGAATTAAATGACAGCTCTTAATTTGTATGATAAGCATATTACTAATTATTTCAGCAAAGCATTATCAAGCCATGAATTGGAGTGTCCCATGGTTTTATATCAAATGAAACATGAAATCCACTTTATTGAAGAAAGAAATACAACTTTTTGAGAGAAAACATCCAGGACTGTATCTTCATACTGAGTCAGTACTTGGATATTCAAGGGACCTAGTCAAGCCTGATTCTGAGTCTTAAACTTTGGAGTAAACTTTAACTTGAAGGATGGGATAAGGTCCTAGGAGGTTAGAGATATGGAAAGTAAGAGAGTCATGGAGGAGGAATACTAAAAATGGAATTCACCTGATTCATAAGATGGTCTCTTGGGAACAGAGAACCAGGAGCAAAGTTTCTTTCTATCCAGACCAGAATCCCACAGGGAAATTTTGGCTCAGTGTTTGGAGAAAGCAAGAGGGAATTGCCTAATGAGATAGTATAAGGAAGCTTTAAATATCTCCTCATCTGTTGTCCCTCAAATTGTGCAAACTTGGGATGGATGGGACTTGTTTTTTTCTCTTGAGGTCCTATGTCCTGCTGGGGGAATGATTCCTGACCCCTTCTGGCTGCCTTGTATGGGGACTGAGCTTCATTGCCATCAGTCAGTGCCCAGGGAGGAGTTTGGAATTTCACTCAGACAACTTCCACTAGAGATGCAATCCAGATGAGCCAGAGAGCCCAGAAGATGCTGCAGGAAAAGTTGAGGGAGAATTGAAGGTGAGAACTATTATCTACAGTCACCTGAGAGCCAGTCCAGGCTAGCCCAGAGCCAAGAGATCATCATGACTTTTCTCCCGTTTGCTTAATTAATTAATGTATTTATTATGTTAAAAATGAAATGTCCATCTACTCAGAATGCAGGGATCATTGCTGATAATTAAGTGATGGGAATGGAAGCCCAATTAGAAGAGGGAATGGGATGGATAAAATGAGTCCAGGAAAAGTAGAACATGTGTCCAAGAATCTTTGCAGTTCAGGGGATTAGGGAAAGAGGGTATCAGAGTGGTGGGTATGCAGTGAAGTGGGCACTCTTCATTTTTTATTTTAAAGATGAGGTATATTTGAGCATGTTTTCTGTATTGATGGGAAATATCCAGGCCAAAGGAGATAGATTTTAACTTCCTACACCAGTTCATGAGACATAGACTCTCAGGTTTGGCATTCATGTAAAAAATGGTAATTTTAATTTAAAGGGTTGAAAAGGATATAATTAAAATTTACCTAGTCATTATGCCTTTAATGGAGTTGTGAGATATATGTGGATTAATTAACCATTTAACCTTTTTCATTGGATAATTTTGTTCTTGTCTTTGTTTTGTATTTTTGGATCTGAGTGTTTTTATTCTGCTTTTTAATTCCATTCTTCTGACATAAAATGCAGGTTATTTAACCAACGTTGTTGCCTGCCACTAAGTACTTTTTAAACTGTATGATGTACTTTGGGGAATGTGGGAAAGTTTATAAATTTTTCATAGTCAAATCAATCAGTGTTACATAATAGTACTTCCATTGCATTTCAAAATAAATAATTCTGCATGGTTCAATTTATAAATCACTTTTTACAACTCTTGTTAAATATTTCCACATTTCTCTTTTCCTCATTGTATCTTTCCCTTTTGTGGTTACGTGAATTTTAAAAAGTTGTATCACCCTCATCCATCTTAGGGGAGGCATTCTATTTTTTTAATTATTATTTTTTATTTTAAAGACGTTTACAGTACATAAATGCTACATAAAAAATATAAGGGATTCCCGTATGCCCCACTCCCTCCCCCTCCTACCCTATCCCTCATTTACAACATCCCTCATTAGTGTGGTGCATCTGTTACACTTGATGAGCATTTATTGAAGCATTGCTACTAACCATGGACTACAGTTTGCATTATAATTTACATTCTGTCCCACACAATTTTTTAGGTTATGACAAAATATACAATGGCCTGTATCCATCACTGCAATGTCATGCAGGACAACTCCAGTGTCCTGAAAATAGGGAGGCATTCTTTACCACTCAACTCTCCACTGTCTTCATCCTAATCATTAGTGTATTTTAATCCATAAATGTTATAAGCTAAAATAAGAGCTTTTGATACTGCTTCTTCTCTGCTTTAAAAGTGTGTATTTTTATATATTTTTATATTTTCAGGTATTTTCCGTTTTATAACTTAATTGATTAAGAGATTTTAAAAGTATTTTATTTTCCATCTTGTTTTCAAAAATTATGTTTAGATATTCCATTCAATTTAATCTAGTAATGTTGTTATGATACAACTATATTTAACCTGTTTAATTATCACTGCCATTTTTTAATTTAGTAACTTCATGTTTTATTTAATTTGTTGTTTATATAAATGCACATATTTCTGATACCTTTGTGAAAACACAAAGGAATAGAAAACAGTTGAAGCCTCAGTCCTTTATAATCTTCCGCTATAATAGAGAAATCAGAGTACAAGTTAATAATTGATTTTATGTCCTAATGTTTTGAAAGCTTCATCCTGTGAATGAAGTTAAACAGTTTAAGAGATCATTTTATCGTGGCATACGTAGGATTTTATAGAGAATGGACCAGGAAGGACTTTACATGTAAGACAAGGAATAGAATCAGGGTTAGAGTGTGTACATTTTATTTTTCAAGGAAAAATTCAAAACCCTAAGCTGTAGAACAAAAAAGAGAAGGCTACCAACAAGTAAAGTGAGACAGGGACCTGCTTCCTCTGTTATTGGACCTGATAAAAGCTGTTATTTTTTAATAAACATTGGACAGGCACAGGAATAGCAGGTATATCAGGGTGTGAGGTGGAGACCAGGACAAGGCAGGTGCAGGAAAAACACCTGCTCCTCTGTGGCCCTTGAGTCTGGAGGAGCCTTGGCTCCCATGCTGTCTGCCTGTTCTCTCTCCAATCCCCTCTCTTCCATTGTCTCTCAATTCATAGGAACTTTTGCCATTAGCAAGGAATGACTTTCTTTTCAATCTATTCTTGCCTTTAGTGCAAAGGCTTCCAAACTTTTGACCATTTCTCAGCATCAAAACTAAATTTAAACTTGTGATCTCCAGAACACACATGGACACACATACACGACTGAAGAGAAAGAGTCTTAAATTTATTTGTACTTACCCATACTATGTTTTAGGCACTCTGCATCTTAAGGAGTCTTATTTGCTCTTTTCTATAATTCTTGCAAAATGTAGTCTTGGCCTACATATAGGTTTTCATCTCCAAATATGGAAAGCATGCTTAACACATATTTAATATTTTCTTGCGTCTTCTATTTCACTATTTCCAATATCTGGAAAATTGCTTTTTTCCATTCATTCACATAATGCACATATTTTTCCTCTATCTTAAATAAACTTTAGATTACATAAATATTACATCAAAAAATATAGGGGATTCCCATATTACACATCCTCTCCCACTCCCACACTTCCCTCCCCCCCTTTCATTAGTGTGGTACATTTGTTGCAATTGATGAATATATATTGAAGCATTGTTACTAACTAGGGTCTATAGTTTACATTATACTTTACACTTTGCACCACACAATTTTATGTCTTTTGAAATATTTAAGTTTCTGAAACATATTTATTGTTTATAGTGCTAATTATATTTAATGTTTATTGTGCTAAGATCAAATAAAAGGGGCAGAAGAACCATGTGTAGGAAAATTATAAATGAGTCTAACTCTGATTCATTGGGGAGATAGGTTATCATATATTTGAAGGTGTCTCTAGAGCTCTCAAGTGCACCCTTACTTGAGCCACTGTTGACTGTGGCAGTCAGTGAGATCCTCCTGAGATGTGCACAAAGTGTAACCTCTGGAATGATCTCCTGACTCACTTTGAAATCTTTAGTCATAAAACCTCATTTGAATTTAATATTTCCCCCTTTTGGTCTAGGTGTTTTTCCAAATGCATCGCTATTTGGCCCCTGGGTATAATCTCTTGGTGCCAGGAAGGCTCATCCCCAGGAGTCATGTCCCACACAAGGGGGAAAGTAGTGAGTTTATATGCTGAGTTTGGCTTAGAGAAAGGCCACATTTAAGCAACAAGGAGGCTTTCGGGAGATAAATCTTAGGCAATATATACTACTAAGGTAAGTTTCAATTTCACAAAAGCAAGGTTCATAAGTAGAAACATCAATATCAAGGGCCTGGTGCATTGGTCTTTCCTGCTTTGCTAGGCACTGCCCATGTCCTCTAGACGTTCTTGCCGCTTTATTAGAGAATGTAGCGGAACTCCCCAGGATGGGAATTCAATTTTCCAATGGTATTCTGTAGGTCTCCACCCACTGAGACAATACCCCATGACCATATGAACACATTCATATTCCATAGATGGCTGCCCCAGGTACACCCATCCCCACACCAACACCCCACATCAGTGATCCTCCACTGCCACAATTGCAAACCTTCTGCAATCCAAAACCTCCCCCAAAACAAAGCCAAAATAATAAAATAAAACAATAAAATATTTTTTTGCATTGTGCCCTTCATCACTATAAAATCTGTTATC
>PVKH010047895.1:0-10262 GCA_004027955.1 Chaetophractus vellerosus | reverse complement strand
TTTAAGGGCAGAAAAAAGGTGAACAGAAGCTTAAGTGGGACTAACAGTTTAAACAGCCAGGAGCCTGTACTGAATTCATAAACTATGATTAGCTTAAAGGAAAGGTTCTTTTCAAAACAGATTTACTCACAGAGCCCAAACAAAGCACTTCAGAATTCCTAAAAAAAACAAAAAATCACACAGAAAAGAACAAGTATTGGTGAAGATGTGGAGAAATGGGAATCTCAAAACACTGCTGGTAGGAATATAAAATAGTGCAGCCTAGGGATACACTCAAGAGAAATACATGCAAGAGAAATGAAAACTATGTCCACACAGAGACTTATACACAAATATTCATGGCAGCATTATTCCTAATAGCCTAACTGTGGAAATAATCCAAATGGCCATCAACTGGTGAATGAATGAACAAAAACGTGGTATATGCATACAATGGATTATTATTCATCAATATAAAGGAACAAACTACTGATACATGCTACAACACGGATCCAATTTCAAAAACATACTGAGATTCAGACACAGAAGTCAATATATGTATTGTATAAATCACTTTATATTAAAGGTCCAGAAAAGGCATATTGATGGAGATGATTGATTGGTGGTTACCTAAGGCTTAGATAAGAATGGGGAGTGGATGCAATTGGGTATGGAGGATCTTTTAAGGGTGACAAGTGTTTCAAAGTTGGACTGTCGTAATGTTTGCAGAACTCTGTAAATGTACTTAAATCCCTTACCCAAACTCCTCCAGATATACTGAAATGTTCAGTGAGCTGGGAGAGAAAAATGGCTGAGAGGCATAGTATTACAGTTTCTTAATCTGTAAATGGGATCACTGTGAAGCAATGGAGTCAAATCTGATTCAATATTCTCACAAAAGGCACATAAACATCCTTCCTTTGATCTAGTTCTAAGTGATTTTTATGGATGTGTCCTCCCCCTCCTTGAGTTAAACACAAACAAAATACAAACCAAAAGGGGGTGGGGAGTGGAGATTAAGCTTCCTCAGGAGCTTGGGAAATCCAAGATTCATTGAGCTATAGTTACAGTTATGCTTTCCCACTCTGTAATTTCTGCCTTTCCTTTCTGTAAAATATAATCTTTCTCACCAAATAAATTATTTCCAGTCAAAAGGAGGGGAGCTATACCTTGGTCCTAATTGTCTACAGGATCAGACAGAGATAAATCCCGGCCTAGTATCCAATAGCCATGCTCCTAAGTTTAACTAAAGTTCCATGACTCCCTGGAGCCTTGTACAGGAAGAAAACTTCTGGTGCATTGTGGGTCATTTCCACAGGTTCTGTTTCCCCACACTGTCCTCTGGAATTGATTAAAGACATTCAAAATACAATAAAATTTGAGCTCTGCCACAAGTACATCTGGTCACAAGAATCTAATCTCTTAGTGACTGGGACTAGGAATCGAGTTCAAGGTGAACTCATTGCTAGCAAGGTGGCTAATTATGAGCGCCCCTGTTGGAAACGTAGGCCTTTGGCTAGTATGACCTCCCTAAGCAGGAGCCAATTGGCAGGTGCTGAAGTAGAAGACAGGATGAAATAGGTGCTCTGAGGCTGGCAGACAAGATATGGTAGGGGCCTGGAGTACAGCATAAAGCTGCCATAGCTGGTATGAAGGAATGCACTGGTTCAAGGAAGGCAACTCCCATTTTTCAAAAGAAGCTGCCTCTTTTCCCCCACTAACTTACTCGACTTGGAGAATGGCTCGAACCCTTGAGATTCCTTTTTCAAAGCCTGATGACAGGAGTGACAAATGCCTGCATGTTCCAACCTGCTGAAAAGTTCTTGTCCCAGAATGGAGAGAAGCACAAACTCAAATGTTTAAATGTATAAATTCCTCTTTATTGGTAAAAATTAATTGCCACCATTTTTGAGCAGTTACTAGGTATCAGGAACTGACCCAGTTGTGGATTGAAAAGAGTCTCTTTCAATCAAAAACAAAAACATGGTATAAATCTAAGAAACAGATTGCAAGGAGGAAACTAGAATGTAGAAAAGGAGAACATCGGGCCTGAAAATGCCTTAATAAGTTGCATAATATGACCATATAACTTAATGTTCCAATGGTAACAGTTTCAGGAATGAAAAGGGAGCACTATTAATATTGATGCTAGGACAATATGGATATAAAACAAGCTTGTCCCAGCAATTTGGGACACAGAGTCATCCTACTATAGGATAATGTCATTTCACTGATTTAAAGTCCTCTAATGATTGCCTATCACTTTAGGAAAGAATTTTAAAATCTCATCCCACTCACTCAGGCATATTTGTCAAAAAATAGCATGTAACATCCTAGATGACGGCTTTATTTTGTTTATGTTGCCCTCCTATCCCCACTACAATCAGTCTGTGAACTTGAGAAAGTCTGTATTATGCTCTACCTTAATGCTTGACACACAGTGGCATTCAGTCAATATGGCAAATGGACTGACTAAAAGGCGTAGTAAAATTCATGGTTGTTCATCTTCCACTCTATAACATAATGTCTTGCA
This sequence comes from Chaetophractus vellerosus, assembly GCA_004027955.1. NCBI lineage: Eukaryota > Metazoa > Chordata > Mammalia > Cingulata > Chlamyphoridae > Chaetophractus > Chaetophractus vellerosus. The sequence continues at coordinate 7,750 of PVKH010047895.1, read as the reverse complement.
TCAGATTTTCCTCCACGCTTTCCATTCACATCCCCTATTTCCCAGCTGTTGCTTACTAGCTATGTAATTTCACACAAGTATTTAAACTCAGGGCTTCAGTTTCCTCACCGATATAAAAGGAATAATAATAGTACATCCTTCATGGAATTATAAGCAAGATTATATGTATTACTACATCTAGTGTGCTTAAACAATGCCCAGTACTTATAGCATGCACCCAGGAAGCTCCGTGAGGGCAGTGACCTGTTTCTTTGCTCACTAATGTACACCCAGCACATGAACAATGTCTGACAGAGGCACTGAATATATACTTAATGAACATTATCCTTCTCTCTTCTCTGTATTTTCCTCCAGTCCCTTGCTTTGTCCCACCAGTGCCAAACCTTCTATATCCCACATAATCCTGTCCTTCCAACAATAATAAAAAAAAAACACAATTCCCTTACTACAGGCATACTTCATTTAATTGCAATTCACTTTATTGTGCTTAGCAGATATTGCTTTTTTTTTTTTTTTTTTAACAAATTGATGGTTTGTGACAATCCAGCATCGAGCAAGTCTATCGGTCCCAATTTTTCCAACAGCATGTGCTCACTTCATGTCTCTGTGCCACATTTTGGTAATTCTTACAACATTTCAAACATTTTCATTATTATTATATCTGCTACAGTGATCTGTGATCAGTGATCTTTGATGTTACTATTGTAATTGTTTTGGGGCTCCACGAACCCTACCATATAAGACAACAGTAAAGTTAATCAATAAATATTCCTGTTCTGACTGCTCCACCAACTGGCCATTTGCCTCTCTCTCTCCCTCTCCTTGCGTCTCCCTACTCCTTGAGACACAAGACTTGAAATTAGGCCAATTAACCTTTCAGTGGCCTTTAAGCATTCAAGTGAAAGGAAGTGTCACACATCTCTCACTTTAAATCAAAAGCTAGAAAAGGGGGAAGCGTAGGTGTAGTTCAGTGTAGCCCGCTTCCCATGTACAGGGTCCCAGGTTGGATCCCCAGTACCTCCTTTAAAAAAAAAAAAAAAAAAAAAAAAAAAAAAAAAAAAAAAAAAAAAAAAAAGGAAAAAAACTAGAAAGGATTAAGCTTAGTGAGGAAGGCTTGTCAAAAGCCAAGAAAATAGGTTGAAACCTAGGCCTCTTACACCAAACTTAGCCAAGTTCTGAATACAAAGGAAAAGTTCTTGAAGGAAATTAAAAGTGCTACTTCAATGAACACAGGAGTGATAAGAGAGCAGGAAAAACAAAACAAAACAAAACCAAAAAAACACCACATTGATGATATGGAGAATGGTTTAGTGGTCTGGATAGAAGATCAAAGCAGCCGCAACATTCACTTAAGACAAAGCCTAATCTACAGCAAGGTCCCAACTCTCTTCAATTCAATGAAGACTGAGATGGGTGAGGAAGCTGCAGAAGAAAAGGCTGAAGCTAGTAGAGGTTGGTTCATGAGGTTTAAGGAAAAAAGCCATCCTTTTAAAACAAAAGTGCAAGGTAAAGCAGCAAGGGCTGAGAAAGAAACTCCAGCAACAAATATAGAAGATCTAGCTAAGATAATTGATGAAGGTGGCTACACTAAACAAGAGATTTTTCAATGTCAGTGAAACAGCCTTCTAGGAAAAAGACGCCATCTAGAACTTTCACAGCTAGAGAGGAGAAGTCAATGCCTGGCTTCAAAGCTTCAAAGGACAGACTGACACTCTTGTTAGGAGCTAATGAAGCTGGTGACTTTAAGTTGAAGCCAATGCTCATTTACCATTCCAAAAGCCCCAGGGTACTTAAGAATTATGCTAAATCTACTCTATCTGCTCTATAAATGGAACAATGCCTAGATGACAGCATATCTGTTTACAATATGGTTTACTGAATACTTTAAGCCCACTGTTGAGACCCATTGCTCAGAAAAAGACTCCTTTCAAAATATTACTGCTCACTGACAATGTACCTGGTCACCCAAGAAGTGGGATGGAGATATTCCACAATATGAATATTGTTTTCATGCTTGTTAACTCAACATCCTTTCTGCAGCCCAGTGGTCAGACAGGCATTTTGACTTTCAAGTCTTATTAAGAAATACATTTCATAAGGCCATAAACAGTGACTCCAACGATAGATGTGGGTAAAGTCAGTTGAAAACCTAGAAAGGATTCACTGTTCTAGATGCCATTAAAACATTCATGATTCATGAAAAAAGGTCAAAATATCAACATCTGGAAGAAGGTGATTCTAATCCTCATGGATGATGCTGAAGGGTTCAAGACATATATAGTACAGATAGCAAGGGAACCAGTAGTAGTGGAGCCTGAAGATGTGTCTGAATTGCTGCAATCTCATGATAAAACTTGAATAGATGAAGAATTGCTTCTCACAGATGAGCAAAGAAAGTGGTTTCTTAAGATGGACTCTACTCCTGGGTAAAGATGCTGTGAACACTGTTGAAATGACAACAAAGGATTTGGAATATTCCATAAAATGAGTTGATAAAGCAGTAACAGGGTTTGAGAGGACAGACTCCAACTTTGAAAGAAGTTCGACTATGGGTAAAATGCTATATCAAATAGCATCACATGCTACAGAGATATCTTTCATGAAAGAACACTCGATGTGGCAAACTTCATTACTGCCTTATTTTAAGAAATTACCACAGGGATGTCTGGGCAGTGGGGCATATGAGAATCCCTTGTATTTTTTTTATCTAACAATTTATGTAATCTAAATATCTTTTAAAAATAAATTAAAAATATATTTAAAAAAATAGATGGAGGGAAAAAAAAATTACCACAGCCACCCCAACCTTCAGCAACAACTACCCTGATTGAGCCAGCTGCCATCAACAGCTAGGCAAGATATTCCACCAGCAAAAAGATTATCGCTTACTGAAGGCTCAGATGCTGGTCAGCATTTTTTGGCAACAAAGTATTTGTTAAGGTATGTACATTGTTTTTTTTAGACACAATGCTACTGTACACTTAAAAGACTACAGTAAAATATAAAAATAACTTTTAGATGCACTGGGAAATAAATTCGTGACTCGCTTTATTGCGATATTTGCTTTATTGCATTGGTCTGGAATGGAATCCACAATATCTCCAAGGCATGCCTGTATTATAAAAGGGACCTGATAGCTACCAAACTTTCCATGCCAGCAGCAAGACAACTTTACCTGAAAAGATAACATAATTCTTCTGAGTTGCCTGCCTACCAGCTGCTTAATTTTAAGTACAGGCAACACTTGAGTGTTGGAAAACAGTTCCAAGAGCTATTGTAAGCCCAGGATAGCATGCAAGAGAGAACTAAAACTGTCAGGGTCAAGGCTGAGAATTTAAGAAAAATTTACTGCTTTATATGTCTATATTTAAGTAAGGAAGATTACTACTCTGAATATTCACATTTCAGACATGTATTATACACAAAGTTACAAACCCTGTAAATCATATACAGTAACAAACTCAGCTTTTAAAAATAGAATTTTACAAAAATGGAATTACCTAAAATTAAGCCCACCATTGTACTTAAATATCCGGTGCCACTTCCCAGGTTAAGAAAAGACAATCCTGGTTGAAGTTTCAATGCTTCCATAACTTCAGAATAAATGCAAGGTGCTGACAAATGTATGTTTCCATGCTTCCAGGCTAAGTCTTTGTAAGCATTGTCTCTGTATCCTTCCAAATAGTAATCTCCACGATCAATAGCTCTGAAGGCTTGTTCCACTCTTTCAGTGCGGATATACTGAGCTTCTTTTAAGTTATCAATTAAGTCATCATTATCTTCCCCAGCACTCACAGCTCCTCCCATGATAGTATTCAAATCAAATCATAAATTTAAAAAATAACAATAAAATTAGCAGAAATGGCTTCCAACATTGGTTTTGTTTTCCTTTTAATATTGCACTTGATTTCCAAAAATAAATTAATCCTGGAAGGGAAGAATAAAAACAAACATTTAAACTCATGCTCAAAAGAAAAATAATTCCAGTTTAGTAAATATATAATAGTATTAAAATTAACTACCATTGCTTAAGGACATGTTCTGTGCCAGGCATTGTATTTAGCTTCATAAATATATTATTTTCTTTAATTCTTATAACAACTCCATAAGGTAGCCTAACTATTATCTCATCTTTACATATGGGAAACTGGGACACAGAGAAGTTAAGTCAGTCATTAGTGCTGTGAAGGTGATAGCCACTAGCTACACATGGCTACTTAAGACTTTAGTTAAAGTTTAAAACTTACTTAGGCACTAGCCACATTCCAAATACTTAATATCCACATATGGCCACTGACTACCATACTAGACAGTGCTGCTCTACAAAATAACACTACCATGATTTAATCCCAGGACTTCTGACTCCAGAACCCATCCTCTTAATCACTAAGCCACATGACTTTCTTTATAGTATGCTAATACTATAGTTTCATATGTTATGAGTTATGTGATTGAATTAAAATCCCAAATTTCAAAAGCCACTAACAATCCCAAAATGAACTACCTAAATTCAAAATGTTAACATGAAGAATAACATACTACCCAAACACTGGATACAAACTGTGAAGACAAAGGGACTCACATGTTGGGGGGAGCGGGGGAGGAAAGGAAATATGTATATACACATATACACACACCTATCAATATTTTTTTGTTTGAGAAAACCTTGTCATGACAAATAATAGGACCACAAATTTTACTAACAACTTTGATAGTCTAAACACTGAAACATATGTTGTGTATATACACACACATACACTGTGCTACTTTAAAAAACTAGACCCAGTATCTTTGAGAGGAAACATAAGTGCAATGTGAATAAACTAAGAGTTTCCATACACTATACTGAATACAAAATTTAAGTTTTATTCAGCTAGAACTAATAAGCAAACTCGTAAGTTCATATATTATTTTTAAACTAATAAATCAGGAGAGAAGTAAAGTGAGGAATAAAATACCTTATGGCCTAAATCAAGATTAATGACAGCTACCCTGGCAATGCTGTAGCTCACCCTTAACTTTAAAGAAAGGCAATCAGGACCTAGAGTTTCCCATGGTCCTCAGGCCCTGGTACCTGGCTGCCTTGGCACTGTTGGGGCTGCTCCCTCACCAAGGCTCATCACTGTCTGTCCTCTTTGTCCTTTCCGACGATCTCCTTAAGAACTTTCTGAGTAGAAGACACACTGTGAACTCACATCACCGTCATATTTAACTTACTTAAACTCATATATAAACTCGGTGGGATCCACCACACCACACTCAAAACTAAGAAGCACAATTTTAAAAGTACAAGAGCTTACAACACCATCTCCGAGCTGAGTATATTTCCTTGCTTAAAAATTACAATAAGCCTATGAGAAAGCTAGCGTACCTAATTTCAACATCTCAGGGGTAGAGTGCTGCAATGGAAGTGACTGTTGCTACAGGGGCCCAGAGGAATCTAAATAGAGATGAGATCCCTAAATCAAGGTAACCTTCCCTACAGGTACAAACTTTAGTAGTTAAAAGGAGTGAGGAAATTGTAGGTTAAGAAGATGGCTGGTATCAAAGCAAGAGAGAGCAAGATGCTGTTAGAAAAGTTACATGTAGTTGGGCACATTTCTGAACCATAAATAACCTTTTTCATATAGGACAGTGATTTTGTGTGTGTGTGTGTGTGTGTGTGTGTGTGTGTGTGTGTGTCTATGACCCTGGGCACTTATGAGACACTGATCAAATTTATCCTCTCCATATTAAAAAAAAAAATTTATTTTTAACCTTTAGTTTTTCAATTTTGTTCAGATAGAGTGTGAACACTTTAAAGAGTCAGGTGGTACACAAAGCATAAACCAAAGCATAAAAAAAAAAAAAATCAGAAGTTTTACATATAATTTCAAAAGGCTCCTGAGTCCCTAGAGACCCATGAGTCTACTCTAATTTATGAGCGCCTACTGCAAGCAACAGCAATTTCAACAGAAGAGGGACAACTGTGTATCCATTTTAAAAGGTACATGCTAAAATTAAATTAAATTAAAAATTAAAAATAAAATAATAAAATAAAATAAAATAAACGGTACATGCTAGGTCAGTGTACAGGAAGACCTATTTCAGAGCTACTGCAGTAGACCCAGAGACCAGATAATCAGAAGATGGAAAAAACATCACTCCATCAACAAATGGCTGCACAAGAAGGAGAAACCAGATCTCCCAGATTCCTTCCTAATGATTTAGTAGGAAAGACAGATTTGGACAGAAAACTGCAAGAGTACCCAGGAGGGAGGCAGTTAAAAAAGATTTCCTAGAATAGTAGCTATGGTGCATGTTTCTTTAACACAAATTTGCTTGAACACTCAGGAGATACAGTAATGATGTGGATATAATAATGCTGTGCTGGTTCACAGCACATGTTCGTATTTTAAAGTGATCAGGAAGGAACATGCTTTCTTAGCAACTATGAAGACTAAGCAAAAATGTGAAAATATGCAGAGTACCTTCCTATAAGGCAATCAGAGGCTGGTATACTGGCTTCAAGTTATCTGGGGAAGCTATGAATGAAGATGAAGATATTCTAAGACATTTCCTCCTGAATAAAACAGATTAATGAAGGAGGCTACACCAAGGTTCATATTTTAAAATTTTAATAAAAATGATGTCCACACCAAGCAAATTGTCCTACAAGGCCCAGATCATAAAGGAGGAGGATGACCCCTGGTGTTTAAGGATGGAAAAGACCTCCTTTGATGCTTGGTGCAAATCCCATAGAGATGGAGCTATGCTAGAAATTTTATTAGGATTGCTATTATTTTTGCTGGTGTAATGGTTTCAGAGTTTTATTTAATTATGAATTCCAAAAATATAAATTGGATTATTCTTGTAAACTAATCTGTTCATCTGGGCATGATTAAGTTATGATAAGGGCATTAACTGGGCCACACCAGGAGGGTGTTGGGCCCCGCCCCTCGGTGGGTGTGGTCTCAAGTATAAAGCCTAGGCAGCAGATCTGAGTTGCAGAGATTTAGAGAAGAGATTTAGAGGAGAGATTTGGAGGAGCAGATTTGAGAAGCAGTTCTGATGTTGGAGTGAGCCGATCCCCGGATAGTCTACAGCTGGCCTTGTGGAGAGACGCAACACAGAGAGTCTCATGGTCTACAGCTGAACTTGTGGTGGAAGCAGAAGCTAAGCCTGGAGAGAAACGCAGCCCCGGGGAACAGAGGAACCCAAAGGCCTGAGCCCTTGCAGACGTCGGCAGCCATCTTGCTCCAACACGTGGACTTTGGTATGGGAAGAACTGTATGTTTTGTGGCCTGGTAACTGTAAGCTTCTACCCCAAATAAATATCCTTTATAAAGACCGACCAATTTTGGTGTATTTCAAAAGGCACACCTGTGGCTGACCGAAACAGCTGGTATGCTAGATGCTAAATTGAAAAGGTTTTGAGTGATATGCCGTGACTATTTTTCCCACAGCCATTGTTCTGCAAAACATGAAGTGTTTTCAGATGTTATAACAGAAAAGCCCAGTATCTGACCTCTTGGACCCCTGAAATGACCTTGGGGGACCCCAGGAACCCCAGACCACATCTGGAGAATGGCTGGCACAAACAAATTACAAAATACTATGAGTAGAGCTATGGTAGCTACATAAGGGTGTGACAGGGCCCCAACCCAGACTACTGTTGGGGGAGGGAAAGATGGAGGGATTGGAGGATTTTCCAAAGAAGATGAAGACTCAGTAAGCACAGAAAGCAGAAAGAGAAAAAGGTACTGAGGAA
>PVKH010047894.1:0-10256 GCA_004027955.1 Chaetophractus vellerosus | reverse complement strand
CGCCCTATCCACTGGGCTATCGAGCCGGCCCCCAAGCCTAATTTTTTTTCACTTGAAAAGTAGGTAATCCTAGTGACTACCTAACATAGATGAGAATTGATTGAGAAATGACATATAGAACATTCTGTAAATGGAATAACTTTATCACTTTATGCCTGTCTTTCCACTAGACAGTGATCTAGTCAAACAATGTAAGGCTACCATGAACAATTTTGTATTCCCAGAATATTGCTCAGTGTCTGACACACTTTAGGCACTCAGTAAATACATTTTAGAATCAACGAAGTCTTACAAATCTTCTAGATATGAGTTTAGAATATATATCAAATTAATCAACCTATTGGAGTAACTTCAAATATTCATTCACTCATTCATTCAACATTCAATGAGGTCCTCATTACTTTGGGCTCAAATTCTAGAAGATGAGCCAGATGTTTAAATATTTCCAGTGGTTTAATAGATAATGTAAAATATTTACACAATCTCTTAAAGATGATTTATTTATGATACTTTACCATTTATGAAGCTCTTACACATTTTCTCATTTAATATTTGCAGTAACGATTGAGTTAGAAATAGTTAATACTGAGGAAGTGGAGACTTACAGACAGCTTAAGAGGCTTGCCTGAGATCACACATTTAATAAGTAATAGAACCAAGCCACTAAAGCATCATCTCTTTGCACTACACCATATGAAAAGAACTCATAGAGCCATCAGTTCTTGTAATAGTTGGCCAACTATATTATTTCTACATTAAGCCTATAAATTTGGCCTATACAACATTCTACTTTAAATGGTTTGAAATTGCCCATTTAAAGAAAACTATGTCTTTATTTATGCTAGTTCTTTCCTTGATGCCATAGATATATTTGCGTTTTGTAGAATAAATTTCTCTTCCCATCTCTCTTACTCTCTACATTTGAGATGCCTAAGTATCATATTTGTTAATCATATTTATTATCATTCTCACTAATACCCTCATTGAGGAATACCACAATAATTCTAACCACCACTTTTTTGAGAGAGGTAGAACTATGAAACAACAAACAAGCCAGGTTCAAGTTGAGCCTTGAATGTGAGCTATTGGGGTTGGGGCCTTCACGTCTATCAATGATTGCTCTTAAATTTTGTGTAGGAAGATGAAGAACATGGAAGAATACTTGAGACTATACAAGCCTAAATGACAAGACAAAATGAAGGTTAGACTCACAAGGAAAGTGATCTACCTTTTTCTTGCTCACAATCCTCAATAGAGTCCAAGAGTTAGATACATATAAGGATGATTGGGTTTTAATGATTTGGGTTTTACACCTAACTTTCTTAAGTCAATAATATAGCAACTTCTACTACAGGCTTTCTTGTCACTGCTAAAAATCAAATCATGGGTTAGCGGAGTCACTGGACAAATTTGGGTCTCATATTAACTCACTAAATCTCACAATATTTATGTGCTACTTCGGATTCTCTGCATCACATCTCCTGGGCCTTCAATCACTTTTTAATTCTGGCTGCCATTACAGTGCCCAGCTCTGTATGGGTTCCAATCAGTTTCATGCAGGAACAACTAGAAAGTGCCTGGCCTCATTCTTACTCTTATATACCTCTCATGTCTTACCTTCTGCCAGGTGTTACCCTATTGACAATGGGTCTTGTTGGCTGCAATTAACACACAATCCAAAAAGAACAGGGGACTTATCCTACTTTAGAATAAGCCTTTGGCCAAAGGAAGATAGGAGACTGACTAAATTCCTCTGCCTTTTACCCTCAGAGGGTCTTTCTTTAGATGTAGTCATTCAGATGATGGAAAGACCATCATCCCAAGAGATAAGCAAAAATTTCCTTAACTTCTGCATCCCTGAGATTGTACTCCTTAAAAAGGTAATAGCACAGGTTTTGCCTCAAACTTTGATTTAAGGAGAACACAGGCAAAAGTATACATTAGTAACAAAAATATCAAACAAAACAAAACATAAAATGAAATCCCTCAACCATCACCAATACTTGGCAGAGTCTCCAACAAAACTGAAATGAGCAAAGTCACAGTTTTTCTGCAGCCCTAAGAAAGATATAAAGAGGTGTTTTTAATTCATACAAACATTCTGGAGTATGAGTGTTTTCTCTCTTTCCCACCCTACCCCCACCCTACTCACATAGTATAAAATGATTAAAATTACAATCTTCTGAATTTAATTCAGAATTTTACTTCATTTAGCATACGATTTTTTTTAATAAAAGCACAAACTACACCTTAGAGAGATTCCCAAATCATTATGCTTTTCAAATAAAATGCTAGTATTGTCTGTCTCTATTTGAAGTTTCATATCACCCCAAATAATTGATTATGAAATATGTACATTCTAAGCCAGGGTGTGGCAATGTTCAGAAGAAGTCAGAATATTTGTTTCTGTATTTCTTATGTAATTTATATTCCATCTTATTACAAGAAAGGCTTTAATACAACTGAATAGGAAAATGCAATTCTGGTCAACTAACTACTTCTTTGCAGTACAGTCATTTTCTCCATTTGGACAATCTATGTTTTATTTAAAAGTTTTCCATCAAAAATTAAAAACCCACCACTCTCCTTCTAGGGAAATGGAACAAAGCCATAAAAGAAATAAACCAAACATATTTTGGAGGGGAAGAAAGCTGCAAAATTTAACTTATCTCATGTTTCTTAATACTGGTAGAATGACTATCAAGTTAAACCATCATGAATTAGCCAACTTTTAAATTTCCATTTACTACCCTCCAAAGTACACCTTTTAAATATATACACACATGTATAGACTTAGTGTATAGTTAAGAATCTACATTAGGTTATTAGGTGGGAAGAAAAGAATAAAAGAAATAATGTTTAACCAGGCCAGGGCCATAGTTAGGGGTGAAAAAGTAAAAATAAAAAGTAAAGATCTCCCCCTCTTCCAGAAGTCCCCTAGTTTCTTAAGTCTTCATAACTACCTTTTTCTTAACCTTCTCACCTAATATCAAATCAGACTTTTAGGAATGCTTGAAAATGCCAGTGGTATTAACACAAATAAATGCTTTGTGAAACTTTAGATTTATTATTAATAAAAATGAATAGTGTGTAAATCTATACCTCTTTTAAGTCAAACACTTTTTCTATTGTTGAAAATGATATAATTACTATTGAACTATATTCACCTTGAAATTACTGTTTAACAGATTTATTTTTGTAAAACTTTCAGAGTTCAGCATGGTTCCTTGCATATATGAGCTCAATAATATTTCATGAATAAATGAATGCATTTTTGTTGAACCTTAACCAGCCTATGCATTGCTAGAACATTAACTTCTTAGAGTTGGTTAATAACCAATATTTACTCAAAGTTTAAAAACGAAGTTAATGCTGTTTCTAAATATGTAAACTTTGCCAGTAGAATCTTTATCCCTGAAAAAATCTGATAAAATAAATTCTGGTTATGAGCTTGCATTATGTATTATAAATAATTTCTTATATTTCAACTCAAAGTTACATGCCATGTTGAGGAATACAGGCAGGTCCTGGTTTCCTGTGCAATGGACATAAGCCAGATTAAAAGGAATGGTATCTGCCTTTTCTTTTTACATTATATTGCATTTTTTTACTTCACTGTTATTTGAATCATTTTTACATATTTTGAGTATTAAAATAAAATTTTATATGTAGAAACAGATCTTGGAGTGTATCTAGTCTTGTCCCAATGGGTAGACTATAAAGCTTTCTTTCAGAAATGAAAAGGAAATATTCTTTATTATTTTTTGTAATTGAAGCTCTCCACACTGACTCTCTTGACCAGGTGTACAGCTCTTCTCTTTGGTAACTCCTTCTCTTCTCTATTCCATCTTAAAGAGTAAAAAATGAAGTAGAGGAAAGCTTTGGTCTGATAGTATGGCTTATATTAGGCAGTCAGCACTCATTAAGACTCCTTGTATTATCTCTAGAGATTGGAGAAAAACCCTGCTGTTGTTTAGGGCATCTTGCTTCAGGGTTAATCTAAAAGATGTATGATAACCCATCAGAGTCATGTGAAGAGACCAAAATATTGTTATTGTATTATTTAATCACTGTAAGGCAAAATAAATGAGTCACTTGCTTTCTTTTAAAACGGGGGGAATAAGGTGAATTATTTTCTTCTGGTAGTAAGTATGTGCATTATTGTTATCAATATGAAAGAAATGAAAGAAATTAGAGCCCATCACAGGGTGGAAAGAATAATATGAAAGAAAAATAGAAATGGACTGCATGATGATTTTTACTATTTAAAGAAGTAGAGACATGAAAAAATATCAGAGATGTCAGAGACACTTATTTCAATAATTTCCTTTCCCTTTGGTGTAGTATCCCATTTTCCCAATATATGACATGTTGGAAAATATCTTTTCTAACTATTTTAAAATGAGGAAAAAGACCCAGATATTGATTAAGTCAACCACTCTTTGTTTATTTTTGACCTGGGAAAAGGTGTCCATGGTTGGCAGATGGTAAGAGCTATAAGAAAATAGAACTATAGACTTTAAAACATATAAATATTATACACACACATACAAATACACACATACATGGAATGAGAGAGTGATACAGTCAGTATGAAAATATAAATGGTGAGCAGGAGGGCTGAAAAATAAAGAAACCAACTGAGCTGAGGTTATCTAAGAAAATAATTCATTAAAAGTAAAAGAATTAATTAAATGGAGAACCTGAAAGATGGAAAAAAGAAGAGTGGGGGGACCAGTAATGGTCAGTAAGAAAAACCCATTTTTTACAGTGCTCTGAGAAAATAATTTTAAGATTTGTTATGTCTTATTTTTTTAACTTGCAAATGAAAATGCAAATAAGGATATATAGAGACCTGTGGCGATCAATAGGTAAGCCCAGCAAATAGCACCTCTTAGAAAGCAAGTTTCATGTGGTTCAGAAGGTCATAGAAGAAAAAGTGGCTTTTAAGGAAATGATTGATTCCCTAGGACCCAGAAGAAACAACTTGTTATTTAATCTAGCTTGTTCCAGCTCTTAATTTGAAATGGACTATTCAACTTCTCAGCATTCATAGAGAAATTAACATTTCCAAAGTATACAATTGCCTTCATATGTCTTCTGAAAGTTTTGGAACAAATTAAGGGAAAAATATTTCATCAAAATTCCCAAATATTTCATTGTAGTCTATGTTTAAATATTGTTTGGATTTTTAACCTGAAATTACATTTCTTAAGTTCAAAACCAATTAATAATGTTTTCTTTTCCATCTAACCCCAAATTATACTTTCTAGCTTGCTTTTTCTATTCAAGAATAAAAGGTAACAAATCTAAGATGGCACCAAAATAAATCTGATTAAAAAAAAAAACTTGTTGCTCCTTGGGGATAAACTACCAAAGAAATATTCTGCTACTGCACGGCTAGTTTTAGGACTAATTTACTCATTCTGAAAGTGTCCTAGGGAGTGTTTTTATTCCTAGGAGATTCTAGGAGTCATATCTCAGGTGGAATATGCTTTTTAGCCACATGCAGAGATACCCTAGCTTGATAATGAATCCAGATGTGCGAAAGGAGCTAGAAAGCCCAGTGCTTATCTGTGTAATTGGGAATTCTCACTCATCTACAAAAAGCAGAGCTCTCACTCTCTTTTTTTTTAGTTCCAAGGGTTCCTGGCTCAAATTCCAGCAGGGTTTGTTCATGTACCAACTGCAAAGCTGCTCATTTGATTAAAAGGGCTAATTTAATGCTGTTGTGTAGATTCCATATATGCACCTCAGTGATTTTACAAATACTTCTTCCTGACATCGTATGGGGGAGTTTCCAAGGTGTTAGATCAGCATTGGTTTGTAGAAGCATGCAGTCTCCTCCCAGCTTCATTAATCTAACTGGAAGTGGGCCTCATTTAGCATTACCCAGATGGTAAAATTGGGGTTGATTATCTGCTCTTTGGAAGCTGAAATGAGCTAATAGTTCAGGCAGTACTATACAAAGTTTAGTGGACATAAGCAGCAGCTGGGAACTATTTAAAATGCAGATTACATGACTCCAATCCCAAAGGTTCTCCACACTCCTGATCTGGGTTAGAATCAGCATTTTTAACAAAAATTCCCCAACCCCTCTGGCAGACTTTCCTGGAAGTTGAAGAGTAGGTGAGATGGTACCTCTCTCAAATGGTGGTTTTCCATCTCATTCAAAGCAAAGTCTAAGTCCCTCGAAAGCCATTCAGGGTGCTGCATGATCTATTCACCATAACCTTTCTGGTCTCATCTCCTCAGACTCCCCTCATCACTCACTCTGCTCCAGCCACACTTGCCTCCTTGCTGTTCTTCAAACATATCAGGTATGTCCCTACTTGAGAGAGTTTGTATTTGTTCTTCTTCTGCTTAAAATCTTCTTTCCCCAAATATCTGCATACAGTTTACTTATTTCCTTTAAGTCTTTTCTCACATGTCACCTACTCAATGAGAACCACCTGCCCACCCTCTATATGCCCCCTTATTTGCTTTATTTTTGTCATGAGCATTTATCTTTTATTTTCTGATTTCTAAACTAGGAGGTAAACTCCACGGAAACAGGATTGTTTTTGTGTGTGTGTGTCTATTTTGCTCACTTTATAACCCCAGCACCCAAGACAGTTTCTGGTACATAATAGGCACTCACTAAATATTAACTGAGCATATAGATTAATGCTGAGGCACTGCGTTGTGATGCAATGTTACAGACTTACAAGCAATTGAGGTATATGCACATAAGCACGTACATAATTGGAACTATCCAATTTCAGCAAACTCAGCAGTGGACAGTATATGATTTAGAGGACCTTTTAGGTGTGGTAGGTAGACTGACATTTTGCCAATCTGTACTGGGGCTAATCATGTTGTTATTGCAGGATAGTAGAACCAAAACCATCCTTAAAGTCAGAAAAGCAGGGTTCAAGCCATGGCTTTGCCATTAATTATCTATATTGACTTGGTCAAATCATTTTTAGATTCAGTTTATAAAGTATATTATTTAGTTCTCCCAACACCATTTTTTGAAGAGATTATTCTGTCGCAGTTGGGTGGACTCAGAAGCCTTGTCAATCAGTTGACCGTAGATATGCAAGTCTATTTCTGAACTCTCAATTCAGTTCCATTGACCAATGTCTATCCATGTGCCAATACCATGCAGTTTTGACCACTGTAGCTTTGTACTATGTTTTAAAGTCAGGTGTGTGAGTCTTCCAACTTCGTTCTTCTTTTTCAAGATGTTTTTGGCTATTCGGGGCCTCTTACACTTCCAAATAAATTTGATAATTGATATTTCCATTTCTGAAAAAAAAAGAAGGCTGTTGGAATTTTTATTGGGATTGCATTGAATCTGTAAATCAATTTGGGTAAAATTGACATCTTAAAGAGATTTAGTCTTCCAATCCATGAACATGGAATGTCCTTCCATTATTTAGGTCTTCTTTGATTTTAATTAATAATGTATCATTTTCTGTGTACAAGTCTTTTACATCCTTAGTTAAATTTATTCCTAGATATTTGATTCTTTTACTTGTTAATGTTAGTGGAAGTTTTTCTTGATTTCTTCCTCAATTGCTCATTCCTAGTATATGGAAACACGACTGATTTTTGCATGTTGATTTTATATCCTGCCAATTTGCTGAACTCGTTTATTAGCTCAAGTAGCTTTGTTGTAGATTTTATAGGACTTTCTATATATAGGATCATGTCATCTGCAAATAGTGAAAGTTTTACTTCTTCCTTTCCAATATGAATGACTTTTATCTCTTATTCTTGCCTAATTTCTCTAGCAAGAACTTCTAACACAATGTTGAATAAGTGTGGCGACAGCGGGCATCTTGTCTTGTTCTGGATCTTTCAGGGAAAGCTTGTAGCCTTTCACCATTGAGTATGATGTTAGCTGTGGGTTTTTCATATTTGCCCTTAATCATGTTGAGGAAGTTTCCTTCTATTCTTATCTTTTGAAGTTTTTGATCAAGTAGAGATGCTGTATTTTGCTGAATGCTTTTTCTGCATCAGTGGAGATGATCATGTAATTTTTCTCCTTTGATCTGTTAATGTGGTGTATTACATTAATTGATTTCCTTATGTTGAACAACCCTTGCATACCTGGGATAAAACCCACTTGATCATGGTATTTAATTAATTTAATATGTTGTTCGATTTGATTTGCAAGTACTTTTTTAAAGAATTTTTGCATATAAGTTCATTAGAAAGATTGGTCTGTAATTTTCTTTTCTTGTAGCATCTTTATGTGGCTTTGGTATTAGGATGATGTTGACTTCATAGAATAAGTTAAGTAATGTTCCCTTCTGTTCAGTTCTTTGGAAAAGTTTGAGTAGGATTTGTATTAGTTCTTTCAGGAGATTGGTAAAATTTACCTGTGAAGCCATCTGGTCCTGGGCTTTTCTTTGTTGAGATATTTTTGATGACTGATTCAATCTCAATTACTTATAATTCATCTGTTGAGATCTTCAATTTCTTCTTTCATCAGTTTAGGTTGTTTGTACGCTTGTAGAAATTCATCCATTTCATCCATTTCATCTAAGTTGTCCAATTTGCTGACCCACAGTTTTTCATAGTACCCTCTTATGATCCTTTTTATTTCTGTGGGGTTAGGGATGATGTCCCCTCTCTTGTTTCTGATTTTATTATTTGCATCTTCTATATTTTTTCTTTGTTAGTCTAACTAAGGGTTTGTCAATTTTATTAATCTTCTCAGAAAAATGTCTTTTAGTTTCGTTAATTCTCTTTGTTTTTTTATTCTTGATTTCATTTAATTCTGCTCTAAACTTTTTGTTATTTCTTTACTTCTTGCTTTGGGATTAGTGTGCTGTTCTTTTTCTAGTTCTTCCAGATGTGCACTTAGGTCTTTGATTTTAGCTCTTTCTTCTTTTTTAATGCATGCATTTAGGGCTATAAATTTCCCTCTGAGCACTATCTTATCTCTGTCCCAGAAATTTTGAAATGTTATTTTCTCATTTTCATTCACCTCGAGATTTCTACTGATTTCTCTTGCAATTTCCTTTTGACCCACTAATTGTTTCAGAATGTGTTGTTTAACTTCCATATGTTTGTGAATTTTCCAGGTCTCCATTCATTATTGATTTCTAGCTTCATTCCCTTGTGATCAGAGAAAGTGCTTTGTATTATTGCAATCTTTCTACATTCATTGAGACTTGTTCTCTGTTCTAACATGTGGTCTATCCTAAAGAATGATCCATGAGCATTCAAGAAGAATGCATATCCTGTTGTTTTGGGATGCAAGGTTCTGTATATGTCCATTAGGACAAATTCCTTTAACATATTATTGAAGATCACTGTTTATTTATTGATCTTCTGTCTAGATGCTCTATTGCTGACAGTAGTATATTGAAGTCCCCCACTATTATTGTACTGGCATCTATTTCTCCCCTCAGTTTTGATAGTGTTTGCCTCATGTATTTTGGGGCAACCCGATTAGATGCATAAATATTTGTGATTGTTTTTTCCCCATGGTAGACTGTCCCATTTATTAATATATAGTGTCCTTTGTCTCTTATAACAGAAAGAGGACTGGTATCTCACAACACACACAAAAATTTTCTCAAAACGGATCAAGGACCTAAATATGAAAACCAGGACTATGAAACTCCTAGAAGATAATATAGGGAAACAGCTATGAGATCTTGTGGTAGGCAATGGTTTCAAAAACTTTACACACAAAGAGCAATCAAGGAAAGAAAAAAATAGATAAATGGAGCCTCCTCAAAATTAAACACTTTTGTGCTTCAAAGTAAATTTGTCAAGAAAGTGATTATGTAGTGCACTAAATGGGGAGAAAATATTTGGGAAACACATATCTGATAAGCATATAATATCCAGCATATAAAGAAAGACTACAACTCAACAATAAAAAGACAAACAGTGCAATAAAAAATGGGCAAAAGACTTAAAGAGACATTTTTCCAAAGAAGAAATACAGATAGTTAAAAAGCATTTGCAAATATGCTCAACATCATTAGCTATTAGGGAAATGTAAACCAAAACTACAATGAGATAACATTCACACCTACTAGACTGGCTGCTATCTAAGAAACAAAACTACAACTGTTGGGCCGGCTCGATAGCCCAGTGGATAGGGCGCCGGCATACCACATGGGAGGCCCTGGGTTTGATTCCCGGGGACCTCTCCTAGCGGGCAGACCGCCTTGAGAATGGCAAGCCACCATGGGCGGGCCGGAGCCGCCATGGGCAGGGCAAGAAGCTGCCACGGACATGGCAAGAGC
>PVKH010047893.1:0-10251 GCA_004027955.1 Chaetophractus vellerosus | reverse complement strand
GTAGATGCTGCTTAAGCATTTGTAAAATTCCATATCCATTACTCCTGATATTTTAAATAAAATAAAAATAGGAGACTCCTGAACATAATAAGAAAAATCTCTACCTCAAACAAATGGACTGTACTAATCTTTTTGGTGAAACACTAGAGATATTCACTTTCGAGTCAGGAAAAATATGAAGATGAAAAAGGTTACCATCATTTTTAATAACCTTTGGAAGCACTATACGCTGTAATTATTCATTCTTTTTTAACATTCATTAAATAACTCCCATAAGAGGTTTACGGATAACAAAGGAAGAGGTAAAATAACCATTATATGCAATGATCTGATTGTTTACCTCTCTGATTATCTCTCTCTCTCTGGGCCTCTCCTCTGAGTCACTTAAAACTGAGCTTTGGTTCATTTTCTTCTGTTTTACATAGTTAAATGATCTAAAAACGATTAGAAATGGATAGATTTCATAAAAACCAATTTTTAAAACTCATATAGTAAAATCAATAATCAACAATCATCCATAAGATAATATACTGGGAAATTTATATCATTATAAATATGAGTAAATAAAGCAAATGCCTAGGAAATAAACTTATTTTAAAAATGTATCGGACTGATTTGGAGAAAACTATAAAGCTTTCATAAAAGATTTATAGGAAGACTGTTAAAAATGGAAAGAGAGAGGGCCGGCTGGATAGCCCAGTGGATAGGGCACCGGCATACCACATGGGAGGCCCCGGGTTCGGTTCCCGGGGACCTCTCCTAGCGGGCAGACCGCCTTGAGAATGGCAAGCCGCCATGGGCGGGCCAGAGCCGCCGTGGGCAGGGCAAAAAGCTGCCACGGACAGGGCAAAAGCCGCCACGGGCAGGGCAGGTCGCCCACAAATGGAGCGCAGCCAGCCACCTGCGAACCAAAAGCCGGCCGTGAATGGAAGCAGAAGCCGCCCACAAGCGGGGAAAGCCGCGCCTGCGCAGTGACCAAGTCTCGGCGCATCGCCGCAGCGGGGGGGAGGGGAGATATGTAATAAAATAAATAAATCTTAAAAAAAAAAAAAGTGGAAAGAGAGACCATAATTCTATCAATTCTTCACCAAATTAATACACACATTGACCACAATCCCACTGACATTTCTAGGTAGGTCTAAACTGAAAGTCTAGAAACAGGCACAAAGCTACACCCTCATTTTTACAGAATAAGAACAGTATTTCAAATAAATGGGGAAAGAATCATAACTGGTATTGTGAAAAAAACTCACTGATCATATGGGGGAATAAATCCAATTCCTACCTCACACCTTACATCAAGGTAGATTACACCTAGATAAATTGCAAATGCATTTGAGAATGAAATGAAAAAGAAAACAATCACCACCAACAATAACTATATAAATAAAATTTTAAATGGTTGAATGAATAAATGAACAAACAAATGAACAGAATTAAAACTAACCTGAAAAATTCAGATACAGAAGGCACTTGTGTGTATTTCTCGGCAAAGGCCCTTCATGGGGGCAAGTTTTCTGTAGTCTTCATTTATGACCAAACCTCCAGTTCTGCAACCTGTGAGGAACTCCAGTCTTTTTCGACTGAGTTCACCTCACCCTGGCAGGATGCCCTCATGGGTGGGTGAGGGCCATTTTAAATGACCTCCAGGCTAACGCCATGCCCCAGGGACCACCCTAGTCCTTAGAAAACACGCGCTCTTACCCGTTACAGGGACATCAGCTTACTCCCAACCCAGCCGCTAGCCACAGCTCTCTGCCCTTCAGCTGTCTCAAGTCTGATTCAGACAGTGGGCCACACTGTCCTCGTACTCCCGGCAGCCGGGGTAGGCACTCCCAGAAACCTTATGGGAAAAGACCCAACAAAATAAAATATTTAAACTTCTGTACACCAAAAATGATGTTAACACAGCTAAAAGTCAAATATCAGGGAGCGGATGTAGCTCAAGTGATTGAGCACCTGCTTCCCATGTATGAGGCCCTGGGTTCAATCCCCAGAACCTCCTTAAAAAAAAAAAAAGTCAAAGATCAAAATTGAAAAAAAGTATATCCAATATATCACAAGATGTTAACATCTGTAGCTTGTGAAGATTGTTGCAAATCTTCAAGAAAAAGAACACCCCAATTTAAAAAGCTTCAAATTTTGCTTTGTATAAAATTAAAACAGGCAGAACTGCAGTGTCAAGAGAACACAGTGTTCCCCAGCCTCACGCCCTCTTCTGTGAAATTTGAATAACACAAATTTCTGTTTATGCAATATATGTGCAGCTGTGCTTTATACATAACAGAGGAAGCTATTTTCATTAACCCCAAAGAACCAATTTCACATCTTTGAGGGGCGCTATCAGCCCCGCTGAGAATGCCCAATGTAGAGGTTACCTTTGTGGGGAGAGAGATGGTGACCAGCATGGAGTTTGAGGAAACTTCCAGGACACTGATCATGTTCTGTATTTTATCTTGATCCTGGCTATATGGATGTGTTCACTTTATGAAGCTTCATAGAGATTATGGTTTCTTCCCTTTTCTATATGTGTGCTATTGTTTGATGAAAATTTACATGAAAAAAAAATGGATCCAGCAAACCAACAGGTAATTAAAAAAACACTTACAAGTGGCCAGTGAGCCTATGGAAAATACTCAGGCTCATTAGTAATCCAAGAATGATAAGACACCAAGATACCTTTTTCCCCTAATTGGCAAAAGTTAAAAAAAATAGTAACATATAGGAGTTTCAAAGTTGTAGAGAGAAGGGCACCCTTATATACTGTAGACAGAGTAAACTGGAGAGCAGTTCAAAAATGTATCAACTGCAAAGTCATTTAACCAGCAATTCCATTTTTAGGAGCTTTTCTTAATAAAAATGTGAATACATGTTCAAAGATGTATATTAAAGAATAATCATTGCAATGTGGTTAATAATAGTAAAAATTGTAAAAAAAAAAAAAAGTGTGCAACAGTAGGAAATTGGTCTCACCCCCTATACAAGAATCAACTCAAAATGGATCAAAGATCTAAATATAAAGGCCAGGACCATAAAAGTACTAGAAGAAAATTTAGGAAAACATCTTCAAGACCTTGTAGCAGGTGGTGGTTTCTTGGGCTTTACACCCAAAGCACGTGTGACAACAACAACAAAAATAGATAATTGGGAACTCCTCAAAATTCAACACCTTTGCACTTCACAGGACTTTCTCAAAAGGGTGAAAAGGCAGCCAACTCAATGGGAAAAAATATTTGGAAATCACATATCTGATAAAGGCTTAATATCCAGGATATATAAAGAAATGTTACAACTCAAAAATAAAAAGACTAATGACCCAATTAAAAAATGGGTAAAAGACTTGAACAGACATTTCTCCAAAGAAGAAATACAAATGGCAAAAAAGCACATGAAGAAATGGTCAACATCATTCATGACTAGGGAAATGCAAATCAAAACTACAATGAGATGTCATTTCACACCTATCAGAGTGGCCACTATTAAAAAGACTGAGAACTACAAATGTTGGAGAGGATGTGGAGAGATAGGAACACTTCTTCACTGTTGCTGGGAATGCAGAATGGTACAGCCACTGTGGAGGACTGTCTGGCAGTTCCTAAAGAAGTTGAATATGGACTTGCCACATGACCTTGCAATACCACTACTGGGTATATACCCAGAAGAACTGAGAGCAGAGACACAAACAGACATCGGCACACCGATGTTCACAGCAAGATTATTCACAATTGCCAAAAGTAGGAAACAACGCAGGTGTCCATCAATAGACGAATGGATAAACAACCTGTGGTGTATTCACACGATGGAATATTATGCAGCTACAAGAAGAAATGAAGTCGTAAAGCACATGACAACATGAATGAACCTGGAGGGGATTATGTTGAGCAAAGCAAGCCAGACACAAAAGGACAAATACTGTAGGTTTGTGTTACTATGAACCAAATATATTGTGTAACATATTGTTGGATTAAAAAAAAATTATATGTATCCAGTACATTATATGTATCCAGTATGTATTTATTCATCTGTGTTTACTTTTTAGTTTTTAATTATTTATATTTTCCATTATTAAATGTACAAAATAAAGTAAAAAAATTAGGAAATTGGTTAAATATGTTTGGTGAATTTGTTCAACATCTATTATTCAGCCATTCACAACCTTAATGCAGTAGCTTAGCACCACTGAGAGCAAAGATTCTGGGATGGGGCTACTTGAGCTCAAGTCCTACTTCCTCCTTTTCTTAGCTACGGCCTAGGACAAGCTGTACGTCTTCCCTTGTCCTCAATTTCTTCCCTCGTAAAGGGGAAAGTACATTGTTAAGAGAATAACAAGTTATAGAACAGAATGTGTATTATGAGTCCATTTTCAAAATATATTATACATGAAGATCTGTACCAAGAAAAAGTAGCAATATTTTATTTTGCTTCTTCCTGCGGTAGTATTTTCTAACTTTTCCACGATGATCTCATATTTCTTAGGCTAATTATTTTCTTAAAAGTGAACAGGAGCCTAAGTTTGTCAGGTTTCTGCACACAGCCTTATGAAAAGGGCTCTGGCACTTCCAAGATACTGCCATGGACCAGTTTTTCCAGTCTACTGGAGGGGCGGTACCTCAGGCTGTGTGTATTCTTTAGCCTAACCCAGTGGTTCTCAAACTTTAGCGTTCATCAGAATCACCTAGAACTTCTAAAAGCACAGGTTGTTGGCCCCATGTATGGCACGTTCTACTTCAGTAGATCTTGAATCAGACCAGAGAATTTGCATTTCAAACAAGTTGCTGCTGTCCTGGTGACCACACATTGAAAAGGACTGCAAACTATTTAGCATAGCTACCTTCCTGATCAAATTAGCCAAAGGCTCTTCCAAAATGCAAGTTTTTCACTTTGTGTGGAGGGAACACCACAAGGCCTGAGACATGGAATCTATAAATAAATAAATGGAAAGTAGATAATAGATATCCCAGAAAATCAGTGAAGTAAGTGGGTTTTGATTTTTGGACATAAACTGACACACATCATTGGGTCTTCCATGGAAAGACAAACTCAGAGAAACCATTGGGAAACTTTTGTCTCCATTCCTCCCCATATGCCACTTTCACTCTACAAAGATAGGTGGTTTCTCGGTCTTTCTTTTCCTGAGATCTGATGGATAAGAACAGGTGTGTGTGGTAGGTGTATATTATTTGCATATATATAAACTATAAGCCCTTTGTGCTGCCACAGGTTTCACCCCACAGCTGTTGGTCTGAAGTTCACCTCTAAGAAAACAAACTCATAGAATGCCAGGAGACTGATTCTTGTGCCAATGAAAGCTCATCTCTAATTGAAGACTTTTCTTCCTTTGAAAAGAAACGTCTCATGTTTACATCTCATCAGCAATACATACATTCCCCCCAAGAAATCTTAGTTGAGATCATTCATTCAAATTATAATTGCAGTTCTGAAAAGTGGCCTCCAAATATTTTCCATCTTAAACGCACCAGAAGGGACACAGTGACTTCAGAATCCTTGCAACTGGATATAACACAAAATTCTTTTCCATTCTCGAGTTTCAGATGTGATTTTCATATTAGCAGTAACATGCAAATTTGCTGCAATTTCTCTTTTATTTTCCACCTTTTGAGAACATTACCCTTAATCATTAGATACTTCCCACCCCACCCTCCACTCTCACTGCTTATCTTCCTGGCAAGTTCTCTGCTATCATTACTTCACATTTTCAAAGTTCTTCCTGTGTTTCTTTCTCAAATACTTGGCTCTGTGATTTGCAGCAATATCTAAGGAATGTGCAGTCTCTTGAACATAGTTGAATAATTGAAGGAGGGGCTAGCCTGAATTTGCAAAAGGTCTAAAATAAAGTATATTTTTTCATTTAAAAATTTATTGAAGTATGTCACTCATACATAAACATACATAAACAGTAAGTGTATAGTAAAAGTTGTGAACTTACAAAACAAATATGCAAAACATCATACAGGGCTCTCATACCTCACCCCACCACCAATACCTTGCATTTCCTATGGGAATGAGTGATTGCTACAAAATTGCTACCGGTAGAAATCTTGCTTTCAAAAAACATTTTGAATAAATTTTTATGCAAATCAGAGCTACAAGCATGTTTTAAAAGCAGTGGGTCCCATTAAGTAGGCTATAAACATCCCTCCAATTAATTTTACCTTCTTAATTTACATGGCAAAACATTTCTTCATAAACAGTGCCAGCTTATCTTAGACCAAATTACCATGAATATGATTAATAAGGTTTTTTGCCTTTCTTTCAAACCTCTTTATTTCCCTTTAACAGTATTTAATAAGGGAAAGGGGACTTTCAGAGGAGTTGTTTAAGTGTAGGAAAAAGGGAAGTGTATCTTGGTTTCTGAAAGCCTACTGGCAATTTACTGAGATCTGGTAGAGTTCTGACAAGGTAACTGCCTACCTCTTAAGTGATAGAAATTACAGCACAGCCAAGTTTCAACTGACAAGGATATTTTGCAATTGTAGAACTTGGCCTGTAGAATCAACAAAGCCAAACAAGTATAATGATTCAAGAAGCTGTGCCACACTAAAGAAGGATGTTGTTAATGTGGAAAAGTGGGGGAGGAGAGGCAGTGGGGCACACGGGAATCCCTTATATTTTTTCTGTAACATTTATGTAATCTAAAGCTTCTTTAAAAATAAAAAAATTAAAATAATAATAAAAAATAAAAACATCATGAGAGCCCATCTATCTCTGGATGAGAAAACAAACTTCGTGTCACAGTAAAAAAAAAAAAAAAAGAAAAGAAAAAGAAAGAAGATATGCCAGTAACTTTACATATAAGTGTAGTATTTGCCTGGGTTGATTAAACAGAATTGAAATTAATAGAATTTAGGACTCTACTACCTTTCCTCTCCCCACCCCAATACAATTCTATAGATGAGATAAATGTAGTCTAGAAAATTTTTAATCTCTTCTAGTCAATGTTCAATAAGTTGAGAAGCCAAGATAAGACACCAGTTCTCCTGTGTGTCACTGAATAGCTCAATGCAGCTCAGCTAAAAGCAAAGACCATCTGGGTCAGGGATTAGCAAACTGATCTAGTCCACTACCAGCTTTTGAGCTATCTGTAAGTTAAGAACAGTTTTTTATGGCTTTAAATGGTCAGAAAAAATCAGAATAAGAATTATAGTTTGTGACATGTGCAAATTATATGGAATTCAAATCTCAGTGTCCGTCAATAAGTTTCATTGGAACACAGTCACGCTCATTCAAGTATGTGCTGTCTTTCACTTTACAAGGGCAGAGTTGAAGTGTGGCAACAGAGACCAAATGGCCTAAAATATTTCCTATCTGAGCCTTTATGGAAAGTGTGCTGGTCCAGACAAATACTTGCCATCACAACAACGTGGGGAGAAGAATTCTCTAGATTTCATAGCAGTGGTCCAGATTTCCCAATCCAGTGTGCATCAGTGTACATTGAATTTTAGTGTCCTTTGCTTCACTTAGGCTAACAGTCCTGTTGCATCCAAATATATTAAAGATATGGATTTAATTTCTTTGACATCCGCACCTGCATATAACTTTTAAAGCCACTGAAAGCTTGAGGAAGATCAAGGACATCAACAATTTCTACCACTAACTTTCCACATTCAGGTGATTATCTGTGGGAAAAAGGAGCATTTGGAATGGCAAAAGAATTACTTGTCAGAAACATAATACTTATCCATGTATGCTGAACCCTCTTGATAATTCAAAAGAGTAAGATCTGGCAGTAGACTCTTCTTGGCACCTGAGTTCCTTCTAAATGTTTGACCTGATTTTCCACCTGGTGTTGACTAGTAGAGTTGAGAATTCTTGAGTTGAGGAGTCCAGGGATTCACCCAGGCTTCCCTTATTTTCTTATAGCTATTTCATGTCTGTCATCATGCTTTAGGGCAAAGATATGTGGGAAAACCCGTGTACTTTCTCTTTCAATGATCCAAGAAGTAATAGAATAAACTTTGCCAATGAAGAGCTGGAAATAAAAGACTACATGGCCTTATATATTAATTTCCATCCTAGATATAGAACCTACCCATCATACTATAACCCATTTCCAGACTCTCTATCACTTAACAGAAGTAAAAATAGAGAAAACCATAATGGAAACACAGAACTGAATGTTGGTAAAGACCCTAGTATTTAATGTAACTTCTTTTATGAAAAAGCATACCAAATCTAGGAAATCTGCCTAACTTTCCCAAAGTCATGTAGATAAATGAATAGAAAGGCCACATCTAGCATAAACTCAAGTGTGCAAAAGTATTCAGGTCTTGTTTTTAACACTTAAATTTGATTCCAGCTCCAATCCTACTGTTCTACTTTCAGCCTGTGTTGGGGCCTCCATTTTTCAAGATGGAGCAAAGGTTCTGGGGTATTTCACAGCTCCCACACTTTGGGGATGTCCCCCTGGTCTTTGGTCCTCAGAACAGGCTGGTCAAGGCTTAGTGGCCCACCATTTAAGTGGACACATTCCCTTGTGACTCAGCAGCCCAGCTCCATCTGTCTCGTGCTGGGGCTGAAGAGTCTTTGGTGAGGATAGAAACCCCAGTAGCTAACATCCAACCCACCCTCATGCATCTCAGAGCTGTCCCCAGGCAGCTACTACCAAGAGATGTGAGGGTATCCATTGACCCTGATCCTGATCAAATCCCCATTCCTTGCTTTGCTTCCCAGATACTTATTCCTCTCCTTTCAGTGCACCTAGTATAATCCCTTCGACTTGTACAAGCTTTTCCAGAGACAAGGAAGCATGTATGGGTAAATTCTACTTTGGGCCCTGTACCATGAACCTCCCCAGAAGCAAGGTGTTTTTTGCTCTGATTTTTTACTTAAAAAAAAATTCACTAAAATAAATTTAAGATGGTTTTTGCTCTGATTTTTTAAGTAAAAAAGGGCTCAATAGTGGCGACCTACTTAACATGGAAGAAAAATGATTTAAGGAAGACATGCACAAGTTAATATTTCAATAAATTATCCTACGATGTTCATAACAACAAACCTCTATGTATTTAAAAACTCGGGTGTTTGGCAACCTAGAGGCTCCCAGCTGCGAAGCTTAACTGCTTTGGAATGCACCACAGAATAATAACGACGGGCGCCTCCTCTAGAGCCACGCGCCCTTAGTTTGCATCTTGGCTCTAGACTTCCTAGCTCTGGGATCTTGGGCAGGTGACCCAAACTCTCAAGCTTTAGTTGGAGTAAGAATAGTTGCGTGATGATTAACTGAGGCGAGGCCTGGAACGTGTGGTCTTGTAGGTTGGCAGGTTGTTGGGTCTGTGTTCTGTGCTGATTAGCTTTGTCTCCTTTAGGTAATGTCTTTTCTTCTCTGTGTCCATTTCCTCATTGGTGAAGAATTAGGATATCTACTTTATAAAGCGGATGTGAGGCTTGAATTAAATAATTATGGCACATTTGTGGGCACTCATTACAAGTTGTTTCACTGCACTTCCTTCTTCTACCTTTTCAAATTAGAGGTGGGTTTTAAAAGTGACAGAACTAAATCTGAATTAGGTCTATACAGTAGATAATCATATTGCAGCAAAGATAATAGTACTGGAGTTCCATAAGAGAATTCCTTGTTTTAAGGAAACTCACATTGAAATATTTAGGAATAAATAAGACATCTTATTTGAAATTTATTAAACAATCCAGAAAAACAATTATATATATGTATATGTGTGTATATGTTTGCACAGAGACACAGAGAGAGATGTTTAAGCTAATGTAGCAAGATTAACATTTAAGGGATCTGGGTGATGGGTATCTGTAAATTCTTTGTTTTATTCTTGCAACTTTTCTGAAGATGTCATCATCCTGACTGTTTAATTTTTTTCTCCTATCAGGATCATTTGTGACATGAAGGCTCATCATAATTAGATGTCCATGTCTCACTTAAGGTTCTTGTTTGCATTAGGTTCTAATTAGTTAGAAGTAGTTAATGAGTAGTTAGAAATGAAGGCCTTGTGTAGATTAACAGATAAATCTTGTTTGGCTATTTCATTAGACAGACAACAGCACTGGCCTACGTTTGGTGTGACAGTGACCTAGATCCATTTCAGACACCACATCTGTATTCTTCATACTTTCTCTGACCGTTGCCCAGCAAAACAAAGCCACTCAAGGGGCAATATAGCTCTATAAACCCTGCCAGACGAGACATAGGTGGAAAATGCAGGAGAGCGGGGTACCCCCAGAGCTTTTGGGTGATGAGCTGAAAGGTGGAATCCTCTAAGC
>PVKH010047892.1:0-10253 GCA_004027955.1 Chaetophractus vellerosus | reverse complement strand
AATCAAAGGTTCTGTTTCTTTCTGACTTTTCTTCTTCAATTTCACTGTCAAAGTTTTGTCACAGGAAGGTCAACATCTGCTGTCTCTCCTGCTTACCACACTCTAAGCAGGCTTCTTCCTGCACTTTTGAAAGTCTCCACTAAGCATCTCAGAATCAAATCCCTCTCCTTGGGCCTTGATCTCCCCACCTCCCTTTTCCTTTAACTTGGACACCACCCAGATGAGACCACAGGTCCATGGAGACACATGATAACTACCATGTACTTCACAGACCATGCACTTTATGCATAAACTGTACGCTACAGTCAAGTCATCTACCAATCCACAGCCAGCCTCCAAACTGCCCCATCCCGCACTGCATCTTCGAGACAGGCTGGCTCCTTGGCTGTCCGCAGAATACTTCCACCGGGACGTGCTGCGGTTTTATTTATAATGAATGTGCCTAAAACTGAAGTAACCTCTTGAATGGCAAACTGGCTGTTCTCTACTCTTCCTTGCCATTCCTGGGCCACGCCCTCCATTACTGACACAGCCCATCAGTCACCAAGTCCTCCTGCTTTACTCTTTTAAATGGTCCTTGCATCTGTTCCTTTCTTTCAGACTCTTCCTCCTAACTCATCCGATACAACACCTACCAGCAATGCGATATTTCTAAATTAACTACTGGGCAGTAGGAAGGGTAGATCATCTACAGGGCCCCAGAGCCAAGCACAAATGAACAATGAACAAGCCAACTACACCACGCCCCTCCTCAAAGGCCGCCAGGGGCTCTTCAGTGAGAAGGTGATAAAAGCAAACACCTTTTACAGACCTCTAAAGCTCTCCATAATCTGCCCTAATCTCCTTTCCAGTCTTGCCTTCAATGACTACTTACTCTGGAGGTCTAACTAGCTCCCCCAAGTCCTCTCCTCTGGCCTTTCCTGGGTCACAAAGCACCTTCATTTTAAAAAATCTTGAGCTTTTCAATATTGGGGATTTTGCTGATATCAATATCCTCCCCACCTCTCTGTCTATCCATATCCTAGTCAACTTACAAAAGCTAAACTGATTTTTCTCTCTGAAGCGTTCCTGGACTTTCCAGCATCTCTGCATGCTGCAGCCCATTCCACCCACACCATTCCTTTGGTCGGTATGATCTTGTGACATTTCTTCAGGGATGAAACTCTTATCCTTTGCATCACTTTCACTTTTTACAAGTTTGATTTCTGCACTCCAACAAAACTGCACATTCCCTGGGTGCGTTTCTGAACTTCCACTGCAATCCTCCATATCACCTGGCACTGCTCCTCACACACAGCTGAGGGCTGGTCCTACCTTACATCTGTCAAACGTGACACAAACGGCGTGACACAGACGGCAACATCTGCCACCCTCTGACAAACGGAGAGGGAAAAGAGGACAGAAACGCCTTTGTTCCTGTCTACGTAAGATGAATGGTGAGTGGGAGAAGAGGGCATCGACATTAAAAAGAAAGCAATTTACAGCATCTGAAGAGGCACCATTTAACCTCCCCTATTGAATAGGTACCTGTAACAACTGCCCCATTCTACCAGCCAGTGCCCCGTGTTCCCGGGAGAGGGGCCCCTAGAGGACATTAGCAATTCATTTCAGTTTGGTTGATAATTAATGTAGCTACCTCTGGCATCACTAACTTATGGATTATATAAATAGGGCATAATTCACAATATCCATATAAAGTACCACTTTATACATGTAGAAAGACTTGTGGTCTTATCTCAGGCAATTTCCAAAATATTTTAAAGAACTTCTGTTTCTCCACTCTGCAGGTTTTCCCCATTACTACTGCTGCCTCCTCCTCTCTTTCCCCCCATCCCGATTCTGGTTCCTGATCTCTAAAAAAGCAAGAACAAGGACCCAAGGAAGAGAGGAAGGAGAATGACGATCTGGAACCGCTCGTCACCCATTTTACTGATGAGAAAACTGAGACTGAATACTGCAGAAAGAACAAATGGATTTGGTCAAAGTCTATTTAAATCCTGCCTCCTCCATTTAAGTATGTGATCCAACCTCACCAGGGAAATAGTATCTGTGATGGTTAATTGTATGTGTCACCTTGGCTAGGTTATACTATCCAGTTGTTCGGTCAAACACCGGTCTGCTTATTACTGTGACAGTATTTTGTAGATGTGATTTATGTCTGTAACTAGTTGGCTGCATATACAATCAAAGAAAGATATTGCCCCCAGCAATGAGGAAAGTCTCCTTATCCAATCGGCTGGAGGTCTTAAAGCTAGAAATGAAGATTTCAGAAGTAGGAAGAAAAATTTATGTCTCTACTTCAGCCAGTCAGCTTCTCCTGGGGAATTCAATTTCACCTTCATCAGAGTTTCCAACTGTGGCTTCTCCTGGGGGATTCAGTGTCACCTTCATGAAGTTTCCAACTTGTGTTCTGCCCTATGGAATTCAGACTTGTTAATTTCCAAGGTCATGTGAACCAATTCCTTCAATAAATCCATATATACATATCCATCCTGTCAGTTCTGTTTCTCTGGAGAACCCTAATACAATATCCCTCAGAGGATTGTTTTGGAAGTTAAATGGGATAATGGATGCGATAGCGCCAACCATACAGAGGTGCTCAAAGTGAAGGGAAAAGCCAGTTTTGAGAGACTAGGGTGTCAAAACTAGCCTCCTTCCCTGTTGCCTCCCTAGGATTCTTCCAAGGGAGGTATATTTATTACAGCCGAAACCTTCCGCTCATTGAAAATAAAAGGGGGGAGGCAGGACTGAGGACAGAGGGAAGCCTCTGAAGAAGGCAATAAGTGGCTAACGGAACCACAGCTGCCATCTGTTCTTTGCTTTCTTTCCGAGCGTCCCTGGGGCAACGACAAGTTTAACTCCAGGAACATTGTTTTCAGCCAGCTGGGCAGGGCTGCTGGAAGGCGAGAGGGGATCACTGGGAGGGCAAAGGCCCCTCCCCCAGCTCTCCAGGTCTAGGGAGGCAGGAAACGCCCAGCCGGACACCAAACACCTTTCATTCTTCCTC
Organism: Chaetophractus vellerosus; assembly: GCA_004027955.1. Taxonomy (NCBI): domain Eukaryota; kingdom Metazoa; phylum Chordata; class Mammalia; order Cingulata; family Chlamyphoridae; genus Chaetophractus; species Chaetophractus vellerosus. Next base: position 7,246 of record PVKH010047892.1, on the reverse strand, counting down.
TACTCACACCATGCAACTCTTACCCAGAAAATATCATTTGAGCATTTGCACACATGCCAAGAGAAGCAGTAAAAGGATTCTCACAAGGTGAAAGGATGTGGCTTTTAAACACACGCACGCACACCACAGAGACTCCTTTCCCCACGCCCTTCCTCCTATTTGGGGCACCTCCCTCAAAGCAAGCAGGCTTCTCAGGAATCCCCCCACCCTCCCCAGCCTCAATCCAGAGAGAGGTGGCCACATTGCTGGAGGAAAGCCACTCTCCCTTCCTTGAGGCGCTGCTCCTTTCCTAGCCCTGGTCTTCACGGCACCCTGTAAGGGTTCTCCCAGCTACCAAGCTAAACGAAGTTGGCCCACAAAGTTACAGCAATTCAGGCGACAGCTATTTAACAGCTCAGAAGGGGCTGGCTTGCAGTGCTTCCTTTCCTCTAGGGATCTGCATTTTTCTAAGATGATTATTCCTTGGGCTGGCTGCTCAGCTGCTCGGCATCATTTCCCCTTTGGATGGGAAAGTTCTTTCCTTCTGCACTGATTTTCATTATGGTTTAAATCCCCTTTACCCCCTCATTTGCAAATCTCACAATGAAAGCATGGTTTATAGGTTGCAAAATATAGCACCCAGCTTAGAACTGTGTGGCTTGGAAGTCCTGAATAGTAGAAAAACACCCCGGGAAGAAGAAAACCTCCAGGACTTAGCACCCTATCACTTTCTCGGCTGCAACACCAGCAATAAAACCTCTGCTGAACAGCCAGCAGAGTGGCAGGTGGCTGCAAAAACTTAACAATGGTTTCACAAACAGGGATCTGAAGCCTAATGCACAATGCAAAAGGCTACTCAATAGTGAGAGCCTTGAACTCTGCCAAGAGGAGGGACAGGGCTGGAAATGGCCCACAGGGAAGAAAAGGAGACACAGAGTGGCCTCCAGGGACATCTCTGGTCCCTACTGCTGAGAGCAGTGTATTTCGAAGACCATGCCTTGCAGGCCTGGCACTGACTGACGACGTTATCCCTGCAGCAAAAAGGGCTGCTGGCAGTTTCTCCAACAACCAAATGAAGGACATTCTTTGTGAGATGCACGGCTCATACCCAGCAAAAGCGAACAAGTCCCCCAAACACACAAATGTTGATACACAGCCTGGGTGACCATCTGTCAGGGGTGCTGTAGAGGGCAGACTTCACATGGGACAGGGTGGACCCAATGACCTATGGAGGCCCTTTCAGCATCGAGACTTTGCTGCCTTGTGAAAGAGTTCCTAGTAATACGTGGTGGTCAATCAAAAAGACTGTGAAGAAACCTTCAGAGGTTTTTAGGAAACTCAGAACTACAGCAATCACCAACACTGCTTTTCTGTTGTTTCTTTTTCTCCTAAGTGACACTGTTTGAGCCACCACCAGAAAACAAGTACAGATCGTGCCTGGGTCCTCAGGCATATAAGTAGCTTCTAGCAGTTTTTAATAGGGAATCGGCTTCATCAATTCTAAGCTCTCTTTTCTAACATGCTGCATGAGATCCAGCCTTAGAGCAGCTGCTGAGGAGCAGGCACTCCCTTGCGGTGACACCAGGAAAGACCAGGTTGGGTAGTGAAGGTTTGGACTATTCTGGCTCCTCCCTAACTGCTTTCTGGGACTCCAACAAGCATCCCCCTTCCCCACCCCACCCCCACACCCAGTGCCTCATGTACCTGAAGCCTCCAACACTAACCTCCCCAAATGAACCAAACTGGACAGGCTGCCAAGCCAAGCCTGGCAGCATTATCTACCACACCTATGAAGAATGTTTGGGCCACTTAGGGTGGGAAGGGAGGCATCCCTGACAAGGCAAACTAAGTCGATAGCTCCACTGTCCCTCTCTCTGTAACACCTACCTCCAGGATCTGTGGGGATTCCCAGCCAGAAGAGAAGGAAAGAGACTCAAGTGTCAGCCTCATCTCACCAGGGTACAAAGTCAGCATTCCTCCTGCCCATTCCCTAATAACAAGATCGGGGTCCCACCACTAAGTAAGCCTTCAGTTCCTGGATGTTTCCTCTGAAATGTCCTCAATTCTCTGCACTCCACTTACTACTTAGAAAAACTAAAAAAAATAGTATCCAGTGTTCTTCAATTACTTTCTGGTGCAAGAAAGTCAGGAAATGTTATCATTCATGTTCATGATTCCTTCCCATGGAACTTAAAATAACGTATGTTGTAAGTTATCAAAAGTCAGAGTCGCTGTAGGAAGTGTCTCCTGTAGGTCTTTTGATGCTTTTTTCTCTTATCCTCTTAATGTTCCTCTGTTGCTCAGTCTTATGCCAGTGATTTAGAAGTTCACAATGTTATTTTGCAACAATGGGAGTAATGAATAAGGAGTTGAGTTTTTACTAGGGAACCTGATTTTTAAGAAACATACACACAGGGGGTGCAGATGTGGCTCAAGCGGTTGCATGCCTGCTTTCCACATGGGAGGTCCGGGGTTTGGTCCCCAGTGCCTCCTAAAAAACAAACAAACAAAACACAACAACAAGCAAACAAATGAAAAAACCAACTCAGGGGAGCTGATGTGTCTCAGTGGTTGAGCACCAGCTTCACACATTTGAGGTCCTGGGTTCAATCCCCAGCTCCAGCACGTCAATAAATAAATAAATAAATAAATAAATAAATAAAAATAAACACAACTTTTTCTTATTTAATTAGAGGAAGCATCCCTAGGTTTAATGAAGTCAGCTAATTCATACAGCAGAAAGTGTGTGTGATATGAGAAACTTAAGTGATTGTCAATTAGGGAAATGAAATTTTCTCAACCTTCACCTAAATTCAAACTCAATCTTGCTTCTCCAGGATAACCCAGGAACAAAAAGGAAGGCAACAGCTAACACTACCATGTTGCTGATTTTGTTCAAAGCACTTTCCATTTATTTTTACTTTCATTCTGTCACATCATCACTAGGAGGCTAAGAGAAACAGGGATTACTTCCATTTCACAGATGGAGAAACTGAGATCAAAAGAGGTGACATGACATCCCAAATTCACAGGGTTATAATAGTTAGAATTCCACTCAGTCCTGAGCATTTCTTCCAGATCAAAAGAAGAAATTGGATTAAAAAAAAAAAAAGTCAGGAGGAGAGAAGGTCAGTTTCCTCTCAGACCAGGTCAGGTAGAGGCTCTGTCCAGAGCAGCAGCATGTTAGGAAAGAGGAGGGAAAGCCTTGCAGGACTTCAACCTGCAAATCTCCCCCCATTTGCTCTGCGTTTAGAATGAATCTATAGAAAATAACTTTTTAATGGACTTGGTGGGGGTGGGGTGGGAGTGTTTTGTTTCAAAAATCCTTTGTATTTTACAAAATCCTCAGTGGTGGAACCCTTTAAAAAAAAAAAAAGTCAGTTATTTATACTTGAAAGTCAGGCTCTGTACCTGGAGAGGCAAGTTCTGTATCTATAGGGAAAAAAGCATGAAATTGGGAAATGTTCAGGCCGGATGTTATTATTACCTTAGAGGTGGGAGAAGCGCTTTGGAAGTGTTTTGTGGTTTTATTTTCTTCTTTTTTAAGGGGGGAGGAGAGGAGACGAGGTACGCCGTGGGAGATAAGTTTTCTTCCAAGGGGCTCGGGGAAAACGGCATGGTCACACCCCCCAGTCCAGCCACCAGCGAAAACGTCAAGAAATACACTCCCCCCCCACACACACACACTGTCTTCCCTACCAGCCCACCGTCAGGGCGCCACACAGCCCGGGCAAACGGAGCCCCTACCCGGGTCTAGCAGCACAGAGGGGCCTCAGGCTGGGGATGCAACCCCGGGTGCGCCCCTGGACCCCGCCCGAGGCTGGCTCGGAGCCCCGTCCCTAGCTCTCACTCACCCACGCTCCCGCCTCGGGGAGGCCGGCCGGAGGGTCCCCGCCGTGTCTCGACGCCCGGCCCGGGGGACGTCTGGCTGGGGCCGGGGGACGCGGGCCCACGGCGCTCCCGGGGCGGATGCGGCTGCAGCTCGCGCTCGGGACCGGGCTCCGGTGGCCGCACCAGCCCGGTGCCTGCGAGGGGCGCCCCGCTCGGCGCGCTGCGGTCCGGGGAGGACGGTTGGCCCCGCGTCCCGGGGACCGCCGGCGGCAGCAGCAGCAACGGCAGCAGCAGCACGAGCGGCGGCGGCCACCGCGGGGCGCGCGGCGAGGCCATGGTCGCGGCGCCCGCCCGCGCCTCACATGCCCGGCTCGCGGGGCCGGCGCGGGGCGGCCGCGAGTGCGAGGGAAGCGGGCGGCGGGAGCCGAGCGGGGCCGCAGAGGCGAGCGAAGTGAGGCTGCGAGCGCAGTCCCCGCCTCAAAAGTTGTCGGGAGCCGCGGGAGGGCAGCGGGGGGGCCCGGCGGGCGCGGCGGAGGCGGACCGCGGCGCCGCTACATGCTAATTAGCCCGGGCGGGTCGCCGCGCGGACGGCTCCTCCTCGGGTTGACATCACTCGCGAGGGCGGCGGGCGGGCGGCGGGGCCGGGGGCGGGGAGAGGGCAGGAAGGGGGCGGGCGCCGGCGCCCCGGAGATCGGCCTGGCCTGGGAGAGCGGGATGAGGGCGACGCAGCCACAGTGCAACTTTTGTCTCGCACACGCACATGCACACCATAGCATTGCTTCTCTTTTTGGAGAAAAATTAGAAAGACTTAGTCTTCCGCCTCGGGAACCAGAATTTCCCAACTCCTTAAACACACAATAAGTCTGTGAAAAAGCAGATCCTGGGCAATGTGATTAGCACAGACTAGATTACACAAAGTGCTTTGATATGAAAGAGAAGTGGAATCTGTTCCCTGCTTCCCACCCGGCACTGCCACTGCTCTCACTGATTGCAAGTCGGTCGTCCCGCGGTGTCCCGTCCCGCCCCCCTCCCCCGCCACCACCACCACTACCCGCTCCCCAGGCCCCAGGGCTGTGCAGCATGTGCGTCTGCCAAGGCACACACCTCACCCTTTGGCCAAAGAGGGATCATCATATTCCCCAAGCCTGGATTCCCTTCCCATTTACCACTACCTTTGGCTCACACCAGAGTTCTGCAGGGATGTCACCACCAGGACACCCAAACAGGCCACAGGGAAAAGGAAACTGAATTCAGGCACCGCTAGGGCAAAGGCATAGTCAGGAAAAGGGCTGCAGGACACAAATTAAACAAAAAGATGTGCGGAGATCACAGAATTTTAAATGAAAACCTTCTGGGGGGAGGTTCAAAGACAGTGCAAACAATTTTTCTTGGTAAATAAAGTTTCACTTGAGCCTATATCACACCCACCCCAATAAAAAAAATAAAATAATAAAATATCTGAGTCTTTGGACTGCTAGCTTCTTCACTTAGAGGTAAAGAAAGAAGGGGTCAAAATGGGAAACAGCTTGGTCAGATTCCTGAAGCTAGACCCAAAGACGAAATGATTTATCTGTGAATGACCATGTGACCTAACTACTTCTGCCCTCCTAGTTCAGAATTTACAATAAAACTGAAATAGGACCTTTTTAGTTCTGTTGGGGACCTTGCCAGTCTGCTGGGGACCCCATCTGACCACTCAGGAAGTATGGACTTCCCTCTCAGGCCTGTATCTGCAACCCACTTCTCTGCCCCCTTCCCTGGCTCTGTCTACAGCTCTCCATGACCCACCTCTGGGGGAGTGAGCAGATCAGGGTGTCCAGGGCAGCTGCAGATGAGTCGAGGCCCACTTTCTGGTGACTCAGCACAAGTGAGTCATTTGGCAGAAAACATAAAGGATGCCCTGTATAAACAAGCTCACCTTAATTGGGGGAGAAAGGATTAAATATTTGGTTTTATTTTATTTTGTTTTTAGAGAGCCTCAAAACAAATGCAACTTTCCAGGGCTCTCACATGGAATTTCCAGATCATTCCAAGAAAGTTCCAAACAACAATCCCCCTGTAAGTCACTTGGTTTGCACTCATGGCCCCAGCTTGCCTTCTCTGGAGCCTGCTCCCATATTAGCAGGCAGGACTACATGGCCGCCCAGACTAGCCAGGCAAGCCCTAACAAGCCAAGACACTGTACTCAGAGCTTCTGGTCCCAGCTGCTCCCTCCCTTCCACAGAGAACGTTTCACGTAGCACTGGTGGCCTGCCCAGGCAACCAAATAGTTTTAACGGTTTAAGGTTTAATGACCCTTACAGTCTTCACGTAGGTATTCAGAGATCCTACTAGACAATCTGCCTTTACCCCCAAGGCCCAAGGAGCAAATATGCACCTTTCTGTTAAGCACTACAGGTTTAACTCTCTCTACTCCTCTGTGCCTTCTAGGAGAAATAACCAAGTTCAGGGTAGCTGCCTGCTGGGTAGGGTTTAACCTGTGGGTGACTAGGGGGGTGCATGGGGAGAATCTGGAAAGACTGATGACAATGACAATGGATGCCAGCACTTTTTCATCTCCTCCCCTGACAGAACAAGAGAAAACACGCTACAACTCAGCAAGGGAGACTTGGAGGCACCACAGAACCTTGGTCTTAGAGCCCTTGTTTCTAATCCTGCCTTTACCACTATTTGTGTGATCTGGGCCTCACTTTCCTCAATAGCAAAACTAGATGACTTTTAAGGTGTGCTCCAGCTCTGACATTTTGGGATTCAGTAAAGCCCTTCTGACACAGTAGCAAGGAGGTGTGAAACAGGTGTCTCCTTCTCAGGGATTTAAAAATCCAGACAAGATTCTTGGTCATCTCAGATGGCTTAGAAGAGGCCCTATGTGGAGCAAAGAGAAAAAAGCAGTTGACCTGTCATATCCATTCCAGCCCTGAGAGTCTTTTAGATGAAACAGGTGGAAAGCCAGCTCAGACCAAATACGGGGTGGTATAAGTTAGGGGTCAGGCATTTCTTTGGGAGGATGGAGACATTTCAACATGATTTATGATGAAATTGCCAGTAATCCCAGGATCTCCACCACCCAATACTGTATGTAGTCAGAACTTTTGCAGGGCTCTCTTGTCTCTACTTGTGTTAGTTAGACTAGGCTTAGACTAGACTGCAGTAACAAAAGGGCCCCCAAAATGCAGCAGCTTCACACAACAGGTGTTTCATTCTTGCTCACTTAGCAGTCTTAGACACTGACGTTCAGGTCGGTGAGGCAGCTCCTCTCCACACAGTCACTTAGGGAGCCACTATGGCCGCTCTGTCGTTCTCTACCATGTAGCTTCCAAAGTTGCCCTGGGCCTTCACATCCCATTGAACCAGAGATGAAAAGAATAAGGAAGCATGAGCAGTAGAGTTTTTGAAGTGCCAGACCTGGAAGCGACTTGAACGATTTCTTCTTACA
>PVKH010047891.1:0-10258 GCA_004027955.1 Chaetophractus vellerosus | reverse complement strand
TAGCCATATAAACTCATTTGTCTTTACATTTTCCCCCTTTTGGTCAAGGTCTCTTTCCAGTTCCTAGATGGTGCTTGTTAGTAGCCCTTCAGTGCCAGGGAGGCTCATCCTTGGGAGTCATGTCCAATGCTGGGGGGAAGGTAATGTATTTATATGCTGAGTTCGGCTTTGAGAGAGGCCACATTTAAGAAACAAGGAGGTTCCCAGGAGGTAACTCTTAAGCACCCTATAATACTAGGCTAAATTTCAATTTCAAGAATAAAGGATGCACAGTCATCGATATCAAGGGCCATCAATGGACCATCCTTCTTCACTAGTCATTGTCCCTGTACTCAGGGAATTCTTGCTGATCCATTAGAGAATGTGGCAGAGCTCCCCAGGATGGGAATTTGATGTTCCTTCCAATTTTGTGTAAATCTCCACCCACTGTGACAATGCCCCATGAACATGTGAACACATTTATATGCCTTATATGTATGCCCAGGTGAGCTTCCTCCCATGTAGCCCCCATCACTGATACTCCACACCAATGATCCTCCCCTGCCACAGTTATAACCCTTTTGTGATCCAAAAATTCTTCAAAAATGAAGCCAATTAAAAGCCAAATATGATTAATAAGAAAATGAATAATAATGATAGTTTTAAAAATAGGAAATAAAATACAAAATAAATTTAATATAAATATAAAAAATAAAAATTTGGGATAATAAAAATAATGAAAAAATATTTTTAAAAACTTCTTAACATTTTCCCTTTCATCACTATAAGATCTGCTGTCCTATACGTACAGTCACATTGTCTTCTGTTTATTCCCCCAGTGTCTTTTTTTTTTTTTCCATTCTGTCCTCAAAGAAGTTTTAGGTTACAGAAAAGTCACGTAACGAATACAGGGTACTCTCATATACCCAACATCCTTCCCCTTTTTCCTCTTCCCCTATTAATAATGTATATATGGCTGGTACATTTGTTACAACTGATGTACAAATATTGAAACATAGCTACCAACCATAGTTTACATTTTGGACCATACACTTTTACAAACTTTGATGCAATTCAACATGGCCTATATCCATCGTGGCAAGATCATGTAGAACATTTCCATCTCCCCTAAAACACCCACTGTTCTATTTATTCTATTCCACCTTCTCCCTCCCCTCGGGGAGGATTTCTTCACTCCTTGAAGGAAAAAATTCATAGTTACTTGCAAGAACCCTGAGGGCTTGACGCACTGGTCTGTCCTCCCTATTAGGCACTGCTCATGCTCTCGAGAGACTCCTGCCCCTCTATTTGAGAACATAGCGGGCTTCCCTAGGATGGGAGTCCAACAACTTCCCGTTCATTATGTGGGTCTCCACCCACTGCTATAACACACTATGACAAGATGAACCCTCACACACTCCCTAGAAACCTGCCCCAGGTGCATCCTGTCCTGAATGCCCCCCACATCCAATACCCCAAACCAGCAACCCTCACTTGCCATATTGCCAAAAAAGCATTCTAAACATTGTAGTTCCAGTCATGTACCCACCAATCCCCCATGTTCACCTGCTCCCTCCCCCAACCCTCCCCCCAGCGGAGGGGCATGGCAGTGATGTAATGACACTTTTAGGTTAGGTGGTACTGGTTTGTCAGGGGGGTGGGGTGGGGAGGGTGGGTTGGACTGTCCATGGAACTGGGGGCTGAGTATTATTTGATGTATTACTCGAAATATTTTCCAACCTGTGTCAGTTTGGGTTCTCTGAGAAGCAGACACTGAAGTCTCAGTGGGTAACACCTGTGAGGGATAAAGGGCGAGGAAACCAGGTTGTCCAGGGAGACCCTCAGACCGCAGTGCAGGGCTGATAAAGTCTCCGCCAAGTGCTAACCCAACAGGGCTCCAGAGCTCAGGCTGTCCTTAAGAGAAGTCTTCTTTGGGGAAGAAATGGAAAGGGCCTAGATTGTCCCACCATATCAGTCATTGGCTGGGGGATCTTGAGAAGAGCAATGCCATAGGTCAAGGATCTTGTAGGTGCTGCTGCTGGAGGCTACAATTCACGGCTTGTAGCTGAATGGTCAGTTCTTTGTTGAAGGGAGATGGGAGCCTTGTATGCCCACAGCGGCCACAGGCCCCAAGTATGGCCTTTAGCCTGTGATCATTCTTCCAATGGGGCAACTAGACTTTGCAGCATCCCTTGCCTTGTTAGAGATGACACAGGAATACAGAGAGAAAGAAGTAGCCAGTTCTTCCTTTTTTATTCAAAAATAGACTTTAGAGATGCATGGCTGTGACAGGTGTTTGAGGGAAAAAGACTTTGTTTTTGTCAAGAGCCTGAATCATAGCCAATCGGGGGGTTCTGTGACCTGAGAAAGCCGTTGCCCTATCCAGATGTGGAGGAGAGTGAAAATGGCAGAAGTGACTGGAGAAACTCAAGCACCTGGGCTGAATGCTGGTTGGGAGGGGGACAGAATGAGGAAACTCAGACAGATGAGGGATCTGGAAGTATGGCTTGGGGACAGTGCTCTATTAGCGGCAGTGAAGTTAAGCTCTATATTTGGAGTCTTGGCTGAGTGGGTAAGAGTGCGGCTGAGATCCATCAGAAATCAGACCAGGGGAAAGGAGGCTTCTTCTAACTGGTCTTCCCAAAAGGGTGCATCCGGGCAATAGATCCACAAAGAAGGGACACTTCTTTCCAGTCTGCACAGTTTCCTTGTCCTCTAGCAGAGACCTCGCCAATGAATTGCTTTCTAGATGAAGCCTGAGAAAACGACAATGTCTCAGAAGCTTCCCCAGCCAAGCAGGTTGTGAGTAGGGGAGAATAAGTGCCAGGCGGGTGTTTATGGCAATGGCACTGCCGCCCCCTCACCTGGCCCTGTGCTCCAGCGCAGTGCCTGAAAGTCTAGAATGTCTCTCTCTGAGGTCCAGGAGTGCTGAGGAGGTCTTGAAGCCAGAAGATCCGAAGAGGCCTGAAAGGGGAACAAGGAGCTTTTCTAGAGGAGTGAGGGACTCCGAGCCAAAGCCCATATGAGAATCAGTGGATGGCAAGTGGATCAATGCTGTTGATCAAGAGTTCATTGCATTACATAACCTCCAGGGACTCGGGGACAACTCTGGCAAGATGTGAGAAGGATCTTGAATTGACTGAGCATCTCTTATGTGAGTAAGTTCACTTAAATTGGCTGAGATTAAATTTCTACTCTTCTGAGGAATAGAAGCCCAAAGTAAGTGAATTGTAGAAAATTAAAGATACTTCTATTTGTTTTAATGACTCAATTTTGTTTTCGGGATTTAGTTTGTGGCCTGAATTCAGAAGCCCCTGCATATTAATAAATAACCCAGGTTCCAAGTTGAAGTTCGTTGCCCATGTTCTCAGATATATTTAAGTGGGAGCACAGGACTCAGACCCCAGCTTTCGGATACCAACTCCACTGGTCTTTAACTTAGAGTTTCACACTTCCTCTCTGCAACGAAATCAGGAAGCCCAACCAGCTCCGTGTGTTGGCATGCAGCACACAGCAGGTGCTAGATAAATGCGTGCTAGTGAATGTTAATTGGCTCATTTGCTACATCCCTGAAGGCCAGATTAGCTGCACATACAAGGCTGAGAGACTTTAGTCCTGTGCTTTAATTAGCAAACCACAATGAGCCTAAGTGAGTTAGAGGAAGGAAGAGAGGCAGCTAAAACTGGGATTCTAAATGATCAGAACCGTTGATCTGTTTACACACATGATGCCAGAATCTCGCTGATGAATGTTACAGGAGCATTTCAACAGCCAAAGCTCTGTGCACAGAGTTAGCGCCCTGCAATGATAGCTGGAGCCAAGTTTACATATCTTTCTTGTGAGGATATCACCTACTATTAAGCCCAGACAGCAGGCACCCGTTCTGTGGGGCTCATTTGGCGTATCCTCTCTTCTCCTACTGTCTACCCCACAACCAGAAGTCTGGGAGGCATAACAGTTTATTTTATTTCTCCAACTCAAAGTGTTTTATGATCTTGCATTGATTCACAAAGAAAAATTAGGCTTTAACACACACGTACAAAGCAAAATGTGCATTTGCTGAGAGATTTCCTAATTTATGGATCCACTTTATGAGCTAAAAATTTAGTGCTTCAAAGGCAGCTGTACAAGAATGGCAAAAAACCCAAATGCCAACAACAAGGGAATAAATAAGGAAGTTGGGGTGCATTCAAACATGGAATGCTACTCAGCAATAAAAATGAAACAATGAATGTACATGTAACGTCATGAATAGATCTCCAAAGCATTAGGCTGAGCAAAAGAGGCCAGGCACACAAAAAAGTAGTACAATTATATAAAAATTCTCCATCAGGCAAATCCAAGATTTGGTGAAAAGAGTAAAAAAAAGTGGTTGTTTTCAGAGCAAGATCTGTCCAGAAAAGGGCACAGGGGAACTTTCTGGAATGATAGGATCATACATTAGGGATCTGTGTGTTTTAATGTATGCAAATTATCCCTCAATGAAAATAAATTAATTGAATTTTAAAAAGTGAAGTTCTCCTAAGTGACTGGGCAAATGGCTGCCATTGTTTGCATTGTTTCCAAGATCACATTTCTTTTCCTTGGCAGCACAAGACTCCATTGAAACAAGTGCTGGATGGGTTTCTTAGTGGACAGATATTAGGTAATACAACTCTGGATAATTTGTCATAGGCTCTATGGAGAATGCTTTAAGTTGTTTTTAATAAAGAAGGCTTATTATGTATTTTACACAACCAAGACGTATAGCAGATACATGCCATACAAACAAATGAAGTATTTTTATAAAATCGCTCACCATTCCTTTTTCTAAAGAAACTTGGAGTCAAGGATTTCAGCAGAAGTTGTGATATTTTAAAATCTTGAATTAACTCTTGGTTCATTATTTAATTTATGGCATTGCACATTACAGTACCTATTCCGGGGGTTGTTATAAAGCTCAAATCCAGTGTCCTATATAACAGAACCTTGTAAATCATAAAGCACTACATTGGTGTTTGCTATTATTGCTATTATTACTATTTAAATTAATATGGAAGCCTCAGTCAGAATTTTTATCTTTAATTTAGAAGAAAGCTAAGGATACCACAGTTATAATGGCATAATATCCTTCTACAATGACTTCGATTGATTTTATATAAAAATCGTGACTCTTTATATTTGGCCATATATATTTTCCCACTCTCATCCCATGTTCTAGCCCATTTTCCATTCACTCTACTCTTCAACAACCACCAACCAAAAAATGCTATGAAAACTTTGCCTAGCAAAGTACAACGCGGCATATTTTGACACTCGCAGGATACTTGGTGTAGGGTAGATGTTGGGATCCATGCGGAAGCAAGGGATAAATTTACCCCTTTAAATCACTGCCTCAGCTTGTTTCAAGGTAAAATCCTTGGGACTTTCTTTTTGCTGAGCAAGCTCTTTTCCCTCTCTAATTATTTTCTGATGACTACATTTGCTGGACGAATTTTACTTTAGCTTCATAAAAATAGAAGTATCAGGTAAATAGAACTTGGCACCATCTGCTTGGAACTTAGTCATGATGCCTTTTCCTAGATGATAAAAACTTGGAAATGCTAAATGTACATTGAAAGCAATATTGCAGGGATTTAATGCACAGGAGTCTGAGGCTCTGTTGGCAAGATGGACAGGGGAATTTAGAGGCTGAAAGTAACGGCCTTAGGCTTTAGGAAATTAAAGAACCTGAGAGTAGAACTTCCTTCAGGTTTCTGACTTTTCATTGGGAATCCATGTTAAGTATCTCAGTATATTTAGTGCAGATGATTTGTCAGATATTTCTACAAATGTTAGCATTATTTGAAGCAAACAGATTTTTATAGTGCACGTTTAATCTTAACAGTTCCCTTCACAAGAGAAAATAGTGTCCAAATTCAAATGCTGAAAGATTTGATGGATAACTTGGCAGAAGGGGAGAGGCAGTTTGGCATAGTATTTTCAAGTGTGGACTTTGGAATTTGAAAGAACTTTCTTTATCATTTCCTACATATGTCTTCTATAATCAATTAAACTTTCCTAAGCCTCAACTTCTATATGGATAAAATGTATGTATTAGTAGTAACTGTTTCAGTTATCAATCATTGTGTAATAAATCACCTCCAAACTTAGTGGCTTAAAACAACTTATTACATGATTCTGTGGGATAACCGGGAGATCCTTTCCCATGGTATCAGTGGGGATGCTGGGAAGCCTGGAGTTGTCCAGAGCCTAGATTGCGGGCTCAGTTAGAGCTGCTGGCTGGTGGTTCTTGGTTTTTCTCCACATGGCTGCTTGAGCTGCTTCACAACATGGTCTTCTGGACTCCAAGAAGGAGCACTCTCAATCTTATGGTCCCAAGAAGGACACAGTGGAAGCTTTCGGGCCAGTTGATTCTGACTAGGCCCAGAATTGTCACAACACCATTTCTACCATGTTCTCTTGGTTAATTGCAAGACATAAATAAATTAAAATGTGAGCATTTTAATACAGAAACTTGGTACATGGCAAGCCCTTATTGAGTTTCTGCTGATATTGACAGTACGACAGTCTAGTACAATTTAGGTTAGAGGGGTAACGACACTGTAGGGGATGGCATTAGGACATTTAGATTGAGGCTTGGGGGAGTGAATTTTATGGAGGTACCATAAGAGCAGTGTCTTTAAAGTTCATCTGCTCAACAGCCTTCATTTTACAGTTGGGGAAGCTGAGATCCAAAGGGGCATGACTTCCTCAAGCTGACACAACTCATGGTAGAGTTAAATTTGCAAACCAAGCTCCTACCTAGTCTGTTTTCTTTTCAGTGGGCAAGTTTCTTCCCTTTTCTGGGACCTCAGTTCTTCCATCTGTTAAAAAGGAGCTAAAAATAATACCAGTCTGAAGGTGACATCAAGATTCAGTGAGTTAATGCTTGAAAAGTTATTACAGTGCCTGACACGTAGTCCAAGCTCAATAACTGTTTGATGCTACTTTACAATAATCCTTCCTAGTATTTTTATTGTCATTATCATGTTGTATTAAGAGCTGCTTGAGCACGTCTTATTTGGATCTGGGTGGAAAATGTTCTATTGAGCTCTGTAAGGGCCAAGCTGAGGTAGGGCAGGGGCCTGGAGACCAGGAGAAGCCTGTCTAAAGTTTAGTCAAACTAAGGAGAAATTAAACCCATCTTGATCAGTAACACAATGGGTAGAGGATTTTTTTAATCTATGCTCTTTTCCAGAATCACAGGGTTCAGTTAGAATTCAACATTTTCAAGTTAAAACAGGCAGAGATTTGGATGCAATCATGGCTGTGGAGAGATGCAAACTGAGCTAAAGTTGTATGCAAAGGTATAATTTTAGAGATGGACCGTGGAATATTTTGTAGGAAAGGAAAGAATTTAGGACATTGGGGAATATAGAACAGTGAAAAGGGGTTGGATCAATAGATTGAAGGTTGAAGTTGGTGGATTTAAGAATTGTTAGAGTAAGAGAGCTGGAAATATAGGTTTGGAATTTTGATTTTGGAAGTGGTACAGTGATTGGTAATAATATATCTAGGTTATGGAAATGGGCAGCAGAGGTGGCATGGAAAAAAAGAGAATTGGAGGTGTGGAAGTAAAAATTGGAGAGGCAAGGGCAATGAATATATTGTTTCTGTACTAATCAATGTCATCAGGGCCCTCCTTGTCAGACGTACTAGTGGAGAGGAAGGTGATAAGTTGGATGTCATTTTTCAGTGGCTAGGAGAGACTGATTAGCATCCAGTGCATAATTTCAGACTTCCATAAACCAAAAAATCACCCTGAACTCCTTAAATCTAGTCCTTTCCAAGATCTACTGATTTTCCTCTAGTATAGTTCTAGAATCCATTCACTTTTCTCCATCTCCT
The DNA here is from genome assembly GCA_004027955.1 of Chaetophractus vellerosus. Taxonomy (NCBI): domain Eukaryota; kingdom Metazoa; phylum Chordata; class Mammalia; order Cingulata; family Chlamyphoridae; genus Chaetophractus; species Chaetophractus vellerosus. The sequence continues at coordinate 2,410 of PVKH010047891.1, read as the reverse complement.
CTGCTACTGCCTTATATCATATCCATGTAATTTCAAACCCAGATAATTGCAACAAACTCTTAATTGATGCTCTAAGCCTCCAGAAGACCCAAGCAGCTTTGTAAAAATTGAGGTAATTTAATAAAATAATAATCAAATAAATATCATTGGTCTTAGGATCAGTTGGTGATAAGACAACATAATGAACAAAATCGGTTTCCTAACCCAGCATCCATTGCCAACTTCTTTCATCCTAATAGCAAAATCCTTTTTAAATTTTGTTTGGGTGTCCACCCTCCTCTCTGCTATTATGTGCCCAAGGCAAAGCTGACTCCACTCCCTAATCTGGAGAAAGCCTTATTAGGTTAAGGGCAGTGTTTTCTCAAAAAGAGTCTCTTGGCATTTGGGTGGGACCATGCCTCTTGGGACAGGACTGTTCGTGTATTGCTGGACAGACAACAGCCTAGCTTTTCCCCACTAAATATCAGTGGCACTGCCCAGTCATTTTTACAACTCAAAATGCTCCCACGGTATTTTTGCTTCAGTTGTGAACCACTAGTCCAAGGGTTCAGAGGAGGCATGTGATTCAATCCTGACCATCAAGGAGTAGTGAAAATTTTATTGAGGAGTACCTAGGAAAAATTTATTCACAGAGTCAAGAAGGCCATAAGAAGGTGTAACGATTTCCTCTGGATGACGTTGGATGTGTATTGGACACCTTGAATTGCTACCTTGCTACTACTCTGAAATTGAAACCATTCTCAAGCAGGGTAGAATGGAGGGTCAGCAAAACCCTGGGCCCTTGGCCTGCTAAATTAATTAACCCTGAAGTCCACATTATCTTTGTATATCCTTTTGCATTAGAGAATAAATTTTTTAGCCCTTAAGCCAGTTTGAGTTGGGGTTTCTGTTACTTGCAACCTAAAGCACCCAAAAACTCTATTTGGTCCTTAAATCTACAGGAAAGAAAGGAAAATTCTCAACCAGATAGCTCATTATTTTTGAGTGGCGAAACTAAATTTGTATTAGAAGGCATTTTTTCTCCCTATCCTCCTAATCCATTCAGAGAATTGATTTAAAAGCAGAGAAAAGCCATTTGAAGAAAGTAGCATGCAGCTTTGTTGGTTAAACCAAATATATATTGATTTCCTTGCTAAAGGGAAGGAAAAATAAACTTCTGTCTCCTAGAGCTTATGGGTAAGATCTGTCCTTTGCTATTTTTAGACTGATCCATTAATTTTATTGTTTCCTTTTTTAAGGGAAGGAGATTGCTTTTTTGGGCAGCTGGACTCAGGAACCAACCAATGGATCAACTTCAGTTTTTCAGGGATGTATATAATGGAAAAGTTAAAACGCAAAACAAAACAAAACAACAACAAAACCGTTTGGATATTACAGGAAGGAACAGTTCTATGCAGAGAAAGTGCTTTCTATTAAGCAGAATAAAGGAAGTGCTAACCAGTCTTGGTGACCAATTTAACCATTCAGGTCTGTCTTCTAATAACTACAGGTTAGGGGAAGGGGCAGTCTGTGTAGCAGAAGCTGGAGAGAAAGTTGGCTAAAAGTAAAGCATATTTGCAAGGTCACACATTTTTCTGGGTAATTCAAAGTGTAACTTACCTGAAAGCACTGATTATAAAGCTGACTTGTTTCAGAATTTATGCAGAAATAAGAAATGCACCTCTTTGATGTATTCTTTTCGGACAAGCCTTCATCTAGTAGATCACAGACAGGGTTTCAGTTCTCCAGGTCTTGATTCCTTCCCTTGAAGTGGATAGGAAATTGGACTGTAAACTTCTTCCTGGAACATGTAGATGAGAGAAAAATCTACATTCCTTTGAAGACTGTTTGGATATTCATCACTCGTGTCTGAAAGGGCACTAGACAATCGAAATTGCCTGGTAGTGAAAGAAGGAGGGAGAAGGAGTGGGAGCAGGTGACTTGGATGACAGAGATGAGGGCTTCAGGGGGATGACAGTGGACCTGAAATTGGCCTCCAGTGTTGACCACCATCCCTCCTCCTCTTTTCTGCCACACCCCACACAGAGAGCTTTCTAGTGAGTTTGATCTCCTGTTAAGCATCAATACCAACCCCTGCTTCTAGCGACTTCTATGGGCATCATAGCACACTACACAAAATTCCATACTATGATATAGTAGCCCTCTGAGGTTTTCTCATATTGCTTCAATATTTATCTGGGTAGGAATTAGAAGTTCCTTATGCTTTTTTGTGAAAAATGATTTATTATCTCTTTCCATGCTTCAAAGCATTAATAGCATCCATTGTCTCTTTTAAAACAGTTAGTGGACATTAGTGTTTTTCTAACTGTCCTGCATCTCAACCCCTTTCCCATTATTAGAAGATTCCAGAGTCTACTTTTCACTGCAGAAACCTAATACTGGACATCCTTGCTTCCTATTCAATCTCTCT